>JAVSCE010015033.1:0-52189 GCA_032199065.1 Smutsia gigantea
AAGCAACCTAAGTGTCCATCAGTAGATGAATGGATAAAGAAGATGTGGTACATATACACAATGGACTATTATTCAGCCATAAGAAGAAAACAAATCCTACCATTTGCAACAACATGGATGGAGCTAGAGGGTATTATGCTCAGTGAAATAGCCAAGCCGAAAAAGACAAGTATCAAATGATTTCACTCATATGTGGAGTATAAGAACAAAGAAAAAAACTGAAGGAACAAAACAGCAGCAGACTCACAGAACCCAGAACGGACTAATAGTTACCAAAGGGAAAGGGACTGGGGAAAATGGGCGGGAAGGGAGGGATAAGAGGGAAAAAGGGGCAATACGATTAGCAGATGTAATGTTGGGGGGGCATGGGGAGGGCTGTACAGCTCAGAGAAGACAAGTATGAGATTCTATAACATCTCACTACGCTGATGGACAGTGACTGTAATGGGGTTGAAGGGGTGGGGGACCTGATGAAGGGTAGTTTAATAATCGTAATATTGCACATGTAATTGTAAATTAATGATAATAAAATAAATTATATTTAAAAAAAAAAACACAGCTTGCTGGGTCTCACACTCAAGTAAGGCCTGAGAATTTCCATTTCCTAAATGCGTAAGTGAGGCTTATACAGCTGATCCGGGGACAACACTTTGAGAACCACTACTCTGTTGCATCACTGTTGAAGAATGAAAGCTCTGGAGTTTCACTGCTGAGATCCCAATCCTAGCTCCCCATCTTCTACATGCATGAACTTAGTGTGTAGTCCTACCCTTCCACAGCTCAGTATCCTGGCTCAGTGACTCAGATTACCCATTTGTAAAATGGCACCTCAAGCCATATGTGGAAAAGACTAAATGAAATAGAAGATATAAAATGCTTAGAATCATGTTGGTATTTAGCATGCACTTGGGAATATCAGCTCTTATTATTATTACTATCACTCACCTCCTATTTCAGTATTTATTCTCCTTTTGTTTGTGTCCAATTTTGCTTCCTATTACTAACTTGTTTTTTCCTCTCTCCCTACTCACCCTCATGCTTTTAAGATATTCTAACATAGCTTCCTTATAACTTGAGTTTACCATGACACAGACTAGATTCACTATCCCCCTTAACGACTTTCCTTACTTTATCACTTGTCTGTTCCCAATCTTTGTGTTTATTAATGACTATTACATACATAGTTCTGTCCATCTTTCCTTGTTCAAGTTTCTAAGAGAGAATTTTCTGCCATACCGTCTCACATTTTATTAAGCAATCCATGAATTAACTGCCCTTGGACCAGGTCACTATGCCTGGCCCAGGTAGCTGTGGTACAGCAGGATGAGAGAGTGTGAGTAGAATAAAATGGGGCTACACAGGATTGCTTTTCGAGCAGTGACTACGAATAAGGAAGACTCATTTAGAAAAGCCTAGACATGTGACAAACACTATGATTGACATGTATAAATAACATTATATGTTTGAATATTAAATGTCACTTCTCCATCTGTTCTCACTAAAGCTAAATACTGTGATTAAGTTCCCTTATACCAAATGACTTACTTTTTAACACAGACTTATTCAAATATATCTGAGTTTTCATGTCATATGCTTCACACATGTTAAGATCATTAGAGGTTGTCAGCAAAAAGTGTAGCAGGTCCTCTATCAGTGAATGGTAACAGAGCAGGGGGAGAAACTGATCTCATCCCGAGATGAAGTTCTACGAAGTGTATGTTTACATGATCTGCTTTGATATTAGTATTAGATCCATCAGTTGGGAAGCATGATAAAAGGGGTAATTTATGGACACCACCAGAGAGATTGATGTTCAAAAGAAAATCACTATATAAACATGAAAAGCACAGTAAACATCAGTATAGTCAAAACAACAATCTAACTCCTTCTAAAATGGGCATCAGATAACAATTCTACACAAAATGTGAGAGTTCCTTTAAAAACACCATCTTGAATTATCAAGCACTAGGAACCTAACTTCTCACAGAAATACTGGCTATAGATCCATCATCGATGAGTTTATCAAAATATTTACTGATCTTACTTGTAATGTCGAAACATCCTCTTCACATGCACATCTTTTTTTCTCCCTCACCCTCCACCCCACCATGCAAAGAAGTAGAAAATAACGTAGGTTTCGCTTCTCAAAATATCCGTTGACACAATATATTGATATATATTTATCTTTCCTAAATTCATCTTAGGGGCTTCCATCAGCTGACTCAAGAGGTTGAGTAAGAATGTTGTGAACTATTCTTAATTGCATGCATTTACCCTCCACTCAGGAAACTGCTTCCATGAAGGTTGAGAATCTCTACCCTCATGGACCCTATCAGAGGTTAGCACCCACCTCTGGGTCCTAGAATCTGTTTTCTCTTTCTGACCTGATAAACAACCTGCACAATCACTTTTTTACAGATATTCCTCCATTATGTGAAACTGTCTTATATCATTTGAACTTTTAATTATAAAATAAAGAATGCTAAATGTGCTAAAACATTATAGAACTTAAAACTTAGGGCATGAATAATCAGCCAGTGGAGAGAACGTGAGTGACTTTAGGTGAATTACATGATCTCTGTAGCCTCACCTTTTTCATCTGTAAAATGGGAATACAAAGCTAGCCAAAATTGGAAGAGTTAAATGAGATAATGCTCATGAGCATTTGGCCAAGTACTTATTTTTAAGAAATGTAAATTTATTTCCTTTCTTCTATAATATACAATAGGTGACAAAGCCTGTATTAAAATGAGATGTTGCTCTTTATTTTTACTAGGCATTTAGGAAGAAATAATGTGAAGTTCCTGGAAGTGCTACCATTAGCTTATTATCTAAGTTAATTAATACAAAGACCTAGATCTCATGGGGGAGGGAGCAACAGTAAAGGAAATCTTTTTTGTAGCTCTATCTTCAGCTTGATTATTCTCATCCTCCCTCAAGCAGATCATTTCAACAATGAAATCCTCATTTGTGGAATCTGCCTGTTTCTCTGTATTTTCTACCAGGTCTTGACCCCACTCTTCACCCTTGGAATTTTCCCTTAGGTTTAAATTCATCCCTGCGGTTGTCTGGCTGCCCCAGGGCTAGTTCTCAGATGTCTGATACGATATCTGGTATCAGCTCTCCCTCACATTTTGTTGCAGACAATGGAATCTTTCCAAGCATTATCAACTTACAGGTGTCCCTGGGTTGTGGGTGTCTATGTATACGGGCCTCAGTGCAGCCATTTTCCAGACAACCTCCCCTAGAGGACAAATCTCCTCTGCTCTTCTCATGCCCCTAGCCCTGTTCCTTAACCTTTGGGCCATGATAGCTCTTAGTGTACATAAAGGGATGAATAAGTTAATGGAGGGAGAAACTTCTATCATTTGAGGAAGACAAGAAGGTGGTAGGGAATAACATTTGAGCAAAGAAAATTTTTTCAAAAGTCTAAAAAAGTCTGCATAAACTCCCTTGATATTAAAATTATCTCGGATCTTGTGGTCCTGAGCAACATCTAAATCTCATCTATATTTTCAATTCAGGCTCCTGGAATGTTTTTCCTTTTGGATATTGTTGATATTCCTATTATCATGGCCAGTGTAAAAAAGGATTCACTTAATTACATAACTTACGCTTATGGTCAATACTACTGAAATCCATCTGTCCTGCCTTATTAGCCTCTCTGCCTGATTTTATTATTAGGAGAGGTAAAATTTCCTTCTCCTCTGATTAGTTATTGATGGACTGATAGCACAGCAACTTCTAGTTTTCCCACTTTTCTTATTCATTAGGACCCATGACTATGGAAACTAAAGTTTCAGGATTGACCTAAAAAAAACCACAAGTACACATTTCATTCACTTTAGTTTAATGACATCAGTGTTCAAGCAAAATCTGGGCACCTTATTGCAAGTTACAAGTAACTAGAAGATGGTGACTCAAAAATGCCATCCATGTATACTCCTCAATCATCTGTAAACAGAAGTTCTACATAACATCTGCAAACCTTTTCTTGCCAAAACTAGAATTTCATTAAAACAAATTATTGCAGTTGTTTTAAAAAGTGCAGAGACATCTAAAACTTCTCCAGGAAACCCCCTTTAAAAAATACTGTGACTAAAAAATACTGACACTACAAGAAATAGTGTCAGTTATTCCTTTCCAGACAGACTTGAAACACAGGGTAGAGTTTAAGTCTTCTCCTAGAAACAGAGGAAATCATTGTTCTAAAATACTTTTCCTCTCTTTTTTCCCTAGGGTGCAAATCACACAAAGTGCTCTACATGGAAATTCTTCTGGTCCCCTACAACTGGTAAGGCTGGAATGCCTGCTGAGAACGTGTTTAATTAGAGTAACAGGCCTGGAAATCATTCTTTGTACACAATTTTTTATAGATGGATACCATTGAAGACATGCTTCATATATTTATCGCTCTTCTCTTGTGTTAAAACATAAATTAAGCACTATTTTAGATTAAGTATATAGGACTTATGATCTTACCAATAGTCCAGTATCTCTCTCCTAAGACTCCACCTCCCCATCTCATTCTCCTGGTCATCTTCTACTTTAGTATTTATGTGTCTACAGTCAAAAGCCTCTACCCATTAACCTAACTTCATACTGGAGGTCACACATCAGCCAACAGAAACAGCTCTACCAGCCCACCTTAATTGTAACTGCCTTGCAATTTCACCATCTCTGTTTTTACCTTTGAGTCTTGAATGTGTTTTTCTCTCCCACATCCCCCCTGCCCTGCATCACCCATCTTTCCCCCCAGCTACATCTCCATTCCTTCACTCAGGTCTTATTGCAATGCCCTGCTTGGGGAAATGTTTGCTAGCTCCTTGTCCCAGCCCCACAACCACCTTCCACTGAAGTGGGAGACTGTAATAATTAGGACCTTAGATTCTGGAGATGAATCTTGGATTTCAAATCTTAGATCTACCATTACTAGTCATAAAGCCCTGAGAAGGAAAACGTCACCTTTCTGTGCCCCTATTTCCTCATACATGAAATGCAAATAATATTAGTACTTATCTGTTAATGCACATAAAGCACCAAGAACAGGATCTGATGCATAGTGACTATTTAATAAGCATTAGCTGTTAGTATTGTTTTCACAAAATCTGTATTTCCCACATCCTATTATAAGACATATTATATTATTATTATTATTTTATTAATATGACCTTCCAAACATTATAAACTGTCAGGGAAAGGATCTTGTCTGGCTTGTTTTTGTTGCATTTTAAGCACCAAATACTGTGCATGACATAGAACAGACACTCAATAAACATTTAATGAATCAATGAGTAAGTGAGTTATTGTCAGAAAATGAATCTGCCTCCAAGCCATGAGTCCAGTCTTCCATTTCAGGGAACTGATATTATATCTCTACAAATTCATGTCCTCCACTCACAGCCACAGGGGTTCAACTGCTCTAGAATTACACCTTGACTTCTTTCACAGTGAGTTCTACTGTGCATTACCTTGGAGGCTTTTGGACTTGACTCGGTTATTGGAATACCCTAACTTGATGATTTGGTTCCTGGACTAAACTATTTGATCCTTAGACTTGCTGGGTATTTATATTTGCCTTGTTTCCTGGACTCTTTATAGGACTTTATACCCTAGCTATACAAAAGGTATGTACAAAAGCTGTGCCCTTCCTGTACAGGGGTTGGTTTTGAATAGCACCAGGGGAACTCCTGAGGTTGCAAACCAATACCTACTTATATACAACTCCTGAGAAATATACTAAAGAGTATAAATAAATTAAGAAAGAATGGGAAAAAATATATATATAAGCATCAAAAATGAAGGAGTGGGAAGCTTGAAGTAACAGAGTGAAGAAGTTAGTAAAGTCCAATCTAAATGAACACTGACTATATAAACAAAATGACTAACTGGGGTTTAAAAAACAAGATGGATCTAATATACCAGTTAATACAACAGAGGTTAAAAGGAAGGTGATGAGAGTGAAGAATTCCAAGGTCCTTTATTACATAGGAACAGGGACACTGATTAAGTTCATTAAGTCAACTAAATTAAGAGTAACAATGAAAAGAGAGAAATGTAATGTATCATTTCTAAACTCATATAAGGGAAAAAAGAGAATTTAAGGAAAACTCATTTTAATAGCAGGAAAAGAGAGAGAAGGGTTAATAAAAATCACACTATGTAGAAAACACAAAATAAGATAATAAAAATAAGTCCAAATACATAAATAATCACAATAAAAGTAAATATAATTAAACTTGACTACTAAAAAAAAATTGAAAATAAGAGAAGGAAAAAATATATATGAGAATACCAACCAAATACGGAACGGCACTATTAATACCAAGCAAAATGTATTTAAAGGCAAAAAGTATTGCTAGAGATAACAATGACCATATACTTAACGATAAAACGAACAATTACTAGGAACATAAAACAGTCCTGAACCACTGCACCTAACAATATGTCCTTAAGACAAAAATTGACTAGAGTTACAAAGAGAAATTAACAAAGCCACAATCACAATGGGAAGTTTTAATATAATTTATTCAAAAACTGATAGGTCAATCAGGCAATAACTAATAAAGAGATAGGTGTTTGAATAACGTAATTAACAAGCTTGATCTAATGCCACATACAGAACTTGACACTCAACAATTAGAGATTTTTTTTTTCAAAAAACATATGGACCACTTACAAATATTCATCCTTCCGCTAAATACTATTTATGGAGTGCTTTCTACTTTTTACATGTTTTCTATGTGAGGTTCTGACATACAGTTGTGAAAATTAAGTCTCTCCCTCATGGAGTTTATAGTGAGTGGAGGTGACAGACATTAAGTAAATGGATTCACATCATAGTGCTAAGCTATAAAAAGAAGAGTAGTGCAAGTTAACAGATGAGAGTCAGGGGGCTATGTTAGATTGCTTGCTGATCAGGAAGGGCCTCTCTGAAGAGGTGACTGTGAGCCAAAAGCCACCTGAAGTCATGATAAAAGCCTTGCCAGGGTCTGGGGAAAGAAGGAACAGCAAGAGCAATGGCTGCAGAGAGGGTGTGCACCTGCCTTATAAGAATCAATAGAAGAGAATACACTAAAAGTGAAGTGAATAAAGAGGTCAGAAAAAGAGTTGGGAATAATGGGATCTGCCTTTCATTTAAAAAGGATCCTCTGGCAGCTCTGAGAAGAGGAACAGGAAGACCAATTAAAGCGGCTCAGGCTAGAGGAGTAGGGTAGTAGTCAAATTAAATCTTGAGAGTAGAGCCAGAAGGATTTGCAGAGACGTGGGGTATGAAAGAAAAAGATGAGTTCAGGATGACTCCAATGGTGTTGTCCAGAACAACTGTGACAAAATGGCATAGTACCTTTACTAAGATGGGTAACACTGGAGAAGACACATGTGGGAAGGTGTGTATGAATGTGGGAGCAGGTGTTAAACCGCTGTTAAACCTGGGATACCTCTTAAATACCCCAGTGGATATTTAAGAAGGTGGCAGGTATCTCCTGTTCCACTTCTGCATGAGAGTTTCCTGCCTGGCTTCTCAACAGGTCCTCTTGAAATTTCTCAAACTGTCATAAAGAAGAGGCTCAATCTCCTTTCTTTGTCATAGAATGAATTCTACCTTCAATCATTCTACCCATCAAAGGACTTCCAGGCAAAATTAAACTAACATTTAGTGAATGTTCGTTGGGGTAGGTAGATAGCTAGACATAAGCAGGAAAAGGGAGGGGGACTCAGTTGGAGGCTTGCTTACATTCTACACGTTCTATACAAGCTGCTGCTGTGGAATGGGGAGTCGGGGTGTAGATAGCAGACTGGCCAAACTGGCTGGAGGAGCAGTTGACCCTGACTTCACCTCCAAATACTCACCAACGGAGTAAAAACCACATCTCCCTACACCATGACAGTTCCAATGAGAACCAAATATAGTCAAAAATTCCCCCGCCCAAGGTGAGGATGGAGCAAGCCGGAACTCCATGAAGAATCCACCTGCTGGCTTGGAAACCTAACCCTCTTAATGAATATTCATCTCTCTTCATATAAAAAGGCTCCCTATTGTTCCCTGCACAGCCCCTCCCCAACTCTCTAGCATACATTCTTTCTTGTCTTTTTCTAAACTCTAAATCTCCAAATAAACTCTTAATGCTCAATGACTTTTCTTTTCTATTCTTGAATTCTTTCTCAAATGAGACCAAAGTCTGGTCTCCAGTAACACTTCTGCAAATACTGTCTAATTTAAACATAAATATCCCCCTGGTAGAAGGGTGCATGAGACAATCATGCATGTTGTTTCTCAGCTCCACATCCTGTGACATCTTAGTGAAATTTTGACATCAGTTAGAAATTGGCAGTGGGGGGAGTATTTATACCAAAGAAACTGCCAAATGCTAAAAATCAGGACCTTTCCCTACCCCCAGCTCCAGAGCCAGCAGTTTCAAATTAACAGCACACTACTGATTATATCTTTATTTCAGACAGAAAGAAACTGAGGCTCTAAGAGATCAAGTAAGCTGCCCAGTGACCGAGCCCAGACCCAGGACCCAGGTGTTTAACTCTGTCATTTGTTTCTCTTATAGAATCTTAGTGAGTCCTTACTCTATGTCAGGCTTCCTACTACATGTTTTATGTGCATTTTCTCCCCGAATCCTCACTCTTTACAAAGAAATAGGACTGTCATTCTCACTTTAATGATAAGGAATCTAAGGCTTTGTCAACTTAATACCTTATTTAATCAAACACTGGTCTATTTGATATTGGAATCCATTCACTCAAAACCTATGTCATTAGAACTCTATCAAACTTTACTCTGTCAGGATAAATCAAATCAACTGTTAATTTCCATTATAATGTAGAAAGGAAAAAAAGGAGTGAAGTTATCAAAGGTACAATAAATACAAAAGGGGGTCTAGTGTTAAATAACCCTTTTCCAATACTCCAGGAAAATTCCTCAGAAGAGGTGAAATTTTGAAAACTCTTTTCAAAGAAGAGAAAATATCTGGCACAGGGAGACATCTCCACAGAGGGTGTGGCTGGGGAGGTGCGGGGGAGGGGGGGCCCCTCAAGGCAAAAGTGTGATCATCTGATCCAGGGGGTGGCAAACAGGTTCACCTCAGAAGAGCAGGGAAGACCCTCTGGGGAACATAAAACAACAGAAATGAGGTTTTCTGTGTGCTCTGGCAAAGGGCTCTGAAGTGGAAATAATGAACTAAACAAAAAGCAAAACAGATTTCACTTTGAATCTCAAAAATTGATATTCCAGATAGTATAACATCTTTGTCCTCTAATTGCTTAAGGAAATAATGTACTTTCTTGACCTTCTTCTTAGTAAAAAGTATTAAAATGACCCACTCATGTACTTATATCTTCCCATCACCCATCAATCTCATTTAACCAGCCTCTCCCTGTCAGATCTCGCAAGAAAAGCTATCGAGTTGTCCTGAAGCATTTTCAGTGGCAATCAGAGTGCCTTCCAACCTGGGAACTTCAAGGAATTCCTCCCACTAGCTATAAAAGTGTTTACAGGTAAACGCTCAAAGATTTGGTGTGAGTGGAAAAATTGTTCCAATTAGTGTGTTTGAAGTTTCCAAGAAAAGAAACCTACAGGGATACAAATTCAGAATATTTTGGAACCCATACATAATTCTCAGAATTCCTAGCTCCCCCATAATTTTTTCCCATTTCAAAATTAAGGTAAATATCTCCACATCTCCAAAAACTATGGAAGGTTTACTAAATGTGTTAAGAATAAAAGCTCTAGTATGACTACATCCTTTGAGTAAAATTCACAATTGTTTAAAAATTCAAATTATTTCAAGGACTTACAACAACTCAAATATATGAATGCCTTTCTCCATAATTGCCTCTGAGAACCCAGTTCCTATCCAGAAAGAGATCAGAGCTTAGAGTCCATGACACTTCCTCATGCAAACATTTTAATCAGAAATTTATAGAACAAAGTGAGTCTCTCTAGTAAAAAGATTTTTTTAAGTGTTAATTAGTGGTCTCAGTATGGGTTGAACTGTGTTTCCCCAAAATTCATATGGTAAAGCCCTATCCCCAGGACCTTAGAATGTGACCTTATGTAGAAATAGGATTGTTGCAGGTGTAGTTAGTTAAGACGAGGTCCTACTGGAGCATGGAGGGCTAATAATCCCATATGACTGGTGTCCTTATAAAAAAGGAAAATTTGACACAGCACACACAGAGACCACTCTGGGAACATGAAAGCAGACATTCGTGCCATCTAGAAGACAAAAAACACCAAAGATTGCCAACAAACTACCAGAAGCTAGGAGAAGAGCATGGAACAGATGCTCTGTAACTCTGGGGGGGAAATCCTGGAGCAAAATACTTTTGAAACCAAAACCAGTCAAAGGGTGAAATAAAGTGGGAGAAACCCATTTATTGCTTAAATGCAGTCATCCACTTCTGCTCGCCCATGTCTTTCGTGAAACCACTGCAGAAAAAGGGACCCCACCCAACCTCTCAGGTCCAGATATGCCCTTGCTCCCCCTTGTAATTACCTATTGATATGGAGATGGACTACTTCTCTCCACCCCTTGGAAACACCTATTGATATGGAGTTGTACTAAGGCCACGTGAGAGATTCTGGAAATATTGCAGTTTTACCCACAGCCTCTCTGCCTTCAGAAGAAAACAACCCTGCCAACCTCTGATTTCAACTGTGAGGCAATATATTTCTGCTCATGAGGCCACCCAGTTCATGGTATTTTGTTGCAGCAGCCCTAACTGCTAACCAAACTAAACTAAACTAACACAGTGGTACTGTTGCCATGCCTTCTTGGGCACATCTCCTTAACCTCACACATTTTTTCAAAACAAAACAAAGCGGCAAAAAAATAACTTGTAGAAAGCTGTTCTTTTTCAGAATATTTTGTACATTTTGTGAGTTCCTATAATAAAAGCCTCAGGTGTTTCATAAAAGCCTCGGTAGCAGCACTGACGACAGAGACTGAGATGGCTGTGGAGGCAGAGAGACCCAGAGGTAGAGACCGGCTTGCTGCATGCAGACTCACTCTGAGTGGATGGGATTCTAGTGATTGACCTGCCACCATGGGAACAAAGTTGAGGATAAACCCTTTTACCCCAAGAACGTTCCGTTGTCATTTTTCGGTCTCATTGAATCCATAGTGAACTTGTCCAGGGCTGAAACCCACTGGCAAGACAGAAAGGCTGTAGGGAAGGTGGTGCCATCAGTGGAGAATCCTGTTTTAGTTGAAGTGGAAGGAGAGTTCCTATGGGAAGATGGTTTGAAAGGTCATAGGATCTGTGAGTGCGTATGTCTTATCAGTGGCTGCCACTTCCAGTCCCATCACTGCTCTCCTGCAGCCTTGCAGCCATGCCACCGTTTCGCCCAAAGCACCAGGCGGAGTGCTTTATATAGAGTCAATAGCAACATGTTGCCCACACATGTGTAGTGAGCTAGCTGACCAAGGCCAGGTGAGAATCCTGGCCATAGGAACCTTCACTTTATCCAAACTCCACCCCTCGAGGATTCTTGCCTCTCAATCTATGTGCCCTCAATCCTCTGCAATGGTCCCTGTGTGAGGAAGCTGGAACATTGTAACCAAATTCCATAATAACATAATGGAACCAGCATATCTCATCTTGCTTATACAAATAACAAAAATTACAACAAGTTATAATAACCCTCAAGCCTGAGGAGATCCATTGCCACCAAGTGGTCATCCTGGCTGTATTGGAACCAGTTCTACTCAAATGAGTTAACCAAAAGGACCATGGGTGGGCCTTACAATACCCACCTTCTCCAGCAGAAAGTCTTGCAGACACACAGGCTGGTCTTGTTGCTTTGTCTCTGGCTTCTGCTTAATCCTCAGTGGTTAGAACCACTGCTTCCGTTTCAGTTGTTGCCACAGCTCCAGTAAGAGTCTATTTGACTTTCCATCCAATTTCTCTCTGTCTGCTCCTGCCTTTATCAAATCAACCCACATCTGGGTCCTTGCGACCTTCACAGGGTCCTTTAAATTCTTCCTTTGAGTAGCAGACCATATTGCCTTTTGTGCTTTCATTGATTGAGCCTGAGGATAGAAGCAGAGCATAGAGTGCTTCATGACCTGAGGAGGGGGCTGCGCCTCTCCTGGAGGAATCCTCAGTTGCTCTGTCTTTATTTTCTTTATAACCACTGGGCATGCTTTCAATGGATAAGGGGTCAGTGCCTCCAGCACCACCTCTTCATCCTTCCCCAGCTCCTCCATTTCCAGGGCTGAATGGTACCTTTCTCCCTTCCCCCAAGTGCCTCCTCTGCTACATCCTTTACCTTTTCTACAGTGCCTTGCTGCAATGCTAGCTCAGTCTTGAATAGCTCTCTTAAATTCACTTCAATCCCTCACAGCTGGCATTCTCGTGCTGCCTTTTCCTGTGCTTCCCTTAGGAGTACGTTCTCCTCCTCCATGGCCTTTGCCTCCTTCCGAGCACCTGGCAACACTGCCGTCTCATTCTGTAAGGAGTCTTTTACCTCCTCCACTGGACCTCACAGCTCACGTTCTCACACTGCCTCTTCTTGTGCTTTTTGCAGGGGTCCATCCTTTTCCTTCGTGACCTTTACCTCTCCACAGTACCTCATAGTGATGCTACTTAAGTCACTAGCAAATTTTTTACCTCCTCCACAGCACCTCGCAGCCAGCATACTTGTGCTGCCTCCTTTTGTATCAATGCCTTTTCATTCTTCAATGAATCCACAGCAGTTTGCGGTTTGTATTCTTGTGCTGCCATTTCTTATGTCTCTTTCAGGAGCATGTTCTTCTCATTTGCAGACTTTTTTAATACTGTGAGAAGCAGCCAACCCACAGTTCCCGCTGCCTCACAGGCACCCTGTTTCTCAAAGGACCTTCTTACTATACCAAGGGCCACCCCTACCGCCTCAGCTATCACCTCCACCTGCTGCCAGTCCTGGGGTAGGGTCCAGCCCTCTGGGAGGCAAGCCACCTCAGACCACATACCCACTGGGGGACAATCAACTGTTTCCCCATTCACAGGGGCAGCCTGCTGAAGCACCCCTTCTATAAGGGCAGCCTATCTTTTCCCTTGGTCAACAATGAGTCCTGCCAACTACGCCAATTGTCTTGCCAATGGGTTACAGCCCCGGACAAGTTCACTATGGATTCAGTGAGACCGAAAAATGACAATGGAACGTTCTTGGGGTGAAAGGGTACATACCCAACTTTATTCCCATGGTGGCAGGTCAATCACTAGAATCCCATCCACTCAGAGAGAGTCTGCATGCAGCAAGCTAGTCTCTGGCTCTAGACCTCTCTGTCCCTGCAGCCGTTTTAGTCTCTGTCTTCAGAGCTGCCACCATTCCAATTTTGTCTCTGGTGTCCTGTAGCCATGCCACCATGTCACCCAGAGCACTGGGTGGAGCTCTTTATATAGAATCAATAACAACGTATTGCCCACACATGTATAGTAAGCTAGCCAACCAGAGCCAGGTGAGAATCCTGGCCACAGGAACCTCCACTTTATCCACACCTCCCCAGTGAGGTCTGCTCATTCTTTCAACACCCTTGATACACCAAGGTCAGGAAGTGGGTCAGCATTTTATTCACTCCCAGTCTATTTCTCCACCTTCAGAGAAAACACCTGCCATTTTGAGGTGCATGCCACTGATGACACTCTCTAAATCTCTTCATCACAGTCAACTGCCACCTGGAGACTTCTCAATAATTCTTACGAATAAAAATTTGATGCCTGACTTCACTGCCTTCCTCACCATTTTAAGCTCTGTTTTCATCTTTAACATCCATGTTCAACTCTGCTGACTCAAGTTCCTTGATCTCAATCCCAGAGACTCAATTTTGGTTTAACTTCTACCCAAGTTAAATTCTATATCAGTTACTCTGGCTATTCTCACCAATAATTACAACTTCCTTACTACATAGTCCTTCACATGAGAAATCTTCACTCTCATCAGTCTTATACATTCAAATCTGACCCTATGATCAGTCACTTCAGTCATTCCCATATCAACATGCTTCCTAAACACATCCTAACCATATCCTATTTCTTTACTCAAACCTGCTCAGCAAAACCCATCCTGGATCAAACCAGTAGTTGGCCTCAGTAGTTATGCTCAGGCTGCTGAGAACTGCTGGAGAAAAATCACACAGCTAGGCAGTGTTCCAGCATTACAAATTCATCTGCTGAACCACAACTCTTCCAGGAGAACCACATCGTCTGTGTGTCTAGTCACCTTCTACCTCCAAAACTCCGTTATTCTTCTAAAATCCCATATTTAACCATCTACCACTTCCCTACTGTCTTCAAATGACCTGTCTTCCTGTTTCTTTGAGGAAGAAAAAGACTCCCTCAGACAGGAAGTCACCCAACATCCTCCATCCCCACTTACCACCTTATCCATGACCATGCCCATCTATATAATCTGTTTCTCTCCTATCACACTCAACCAAAATCCTTCTCCTGCCAACAACCAATCTCTCTACTTTGCATCTCAGATCTCCTCTTGCTTCTTCAAAGTCCTGGTTTCATAAATTATCTGCTCTCTCTTTGGCATTTTCTATCTCTTCTACTCTACTCATTCTTCCATCAGTACTGAAACATTCTCTCCTCTCTCCCATCTTAAAAAGAAATCTTTTTTTCTCAGCTCTAAGTCCCAATAACTAATGTTTATTGAGAATGTACTGTGTTCAAGGGATTGTGTTAAATTTGGGGCATCTGTTTTTTCAATCTTCATATCAATCTTACAGAGTAGATAATATTATCCCCATAATATTACTGAAACTGAAGAACAAAGATCATACAATAATTAACTGATGAAGCCAGGCTTCCAACCCAGGTATCAGACTCCAGAGCCTAGGCTTTTAACCACAATGTTTAACCACAGAGTATTATGTTTCATGAAAGAAACATATTTTATTTGCCAGCTCCATTTTCTGTGTCATTTCAGCCTCCTAGCTCTACAACCATCAAGGAAATTGTCCATTTTACCCTGTTAGTTTAACCTTTGTTTTCAGTAATCTTATAAATGAACAGATTGACTTCTCCTGCTTAAAATTTAAACGTTTTTATTTCCAAACACTGCCCGTTCCTATTTCTCTTCCTATTTATCTGGACTATCCTCTCCAGAATCCTTTATGAACTTCCCTTCTTCTGTCTTTTAAATGATTTTGTTCTCCATAGTTATATACTGTCTTCCTTCTGTTCTCCAACTACATACACTTTTTGGATGATCTCATTTATTCCGTTGGCTTCAGCTGTCATCTATGTAAGTTTCAAGTGGACAGACTAGCTACTTGGCACTATTTACACTAACACTGACAGTTGGAAATACTGAGGGGTGATCACTGGAGACAGACAGGCTCCCCAAACAGATCCACACAGAGAGACATTTACTTTGATAAACCTCACCATCAACCAAGGTCTGACTCTCAGACTTGCAAATTCAGAAACCTTAACTTGACACTGTCGGAATATTGTAAACAACAGTCAGATGTATAAAACTACTGTGCCAAAATATGAGTTACCAGTGAGGAATATAACTGTCTGGTGAATCTGATATAGGTGCCTGTCTGACCAAAGCATTCTCTCCCCGTAAGGAAAGTGCATGACGTTAGATTATCAGGAGGCTGTCTGGTGAGCCTGCAACCAAAACAAGGAGAGTTAATAGTATGATCCAAATATGCAATGACACTATTATATATTTATAAGAATAAAGAGTCTATCACCAAAATTTGAATGTTACTTATGGGTAGGCTGGTTATTTAAGTGTAGAATGAGCTAAAACTCTAAACCCTGGATAGAATTTGGCCAAAAAACCCCAAACGATCCATTTATAAATGGGCAGAGGACCTGAATAGGCATTTTTCCAGGAAGACATACAGATGGCCAGCAGGAACATGGAAAGGTGCTCAACATCACTACTCAGCAGGGAAATGCTTCTTCCATTCTCTGTGAATTCTCTCCAAACAGGCCCTTAATCCATGACTCCCATCAGTTCACTCCTCTGGGTGAGTCAACAATGACTTCCATATTAATAAGTGTCTAGCCAATTCTAGATCTTCCTCTTAATTAACCAATTGGTGCTTCTTCCATGAAATGCATTCTTCTCTTGACTTGTAGAATAACACACTCTTCTCCTCCCTGTCTGATTTTGATTTCTCAGACCACTTTGCTGGTTTATCCTCATTTCTCTGACCCCAAGGCTGGGTTCCTCAAACCTTTACTCTTCAAGACTCACAGTCCTAAAAACTATCTGTATGTATACCTTTAGATTCCAAATTTATATCTCAGGGATCCAGACCTCTCCCCTTGAATTCTAATCTCATATATCCAACTGCCTTCCCAATATCTCCACTGAGGGTACCAAAAGGCATCTCAAACTTTAACATATCCAAAAGTAAAAGTCTCATTCCTCCTACTCAAATCTACTTCCTGTTCATTCTCCACCTCAGTAAATGGCTATGCTATGCTTCTATTCACTCGAGCCAAATCCTCAGAATCTGCCGTCTTCTCCTTTCTCACACATCACATCTAGTCCATCAGTAAATCCCTTTTGTTCCATCTTCAAGAAATATACAGAATCCAACTATTTCTCAAAGCTTTCACAGCTACCAACTTCACCCAAGATATACCAGCCTTTTGTACCTGAGTGATGCAATAGTTTCCTATACTCCCTGTTTCTGCCCTTTCTCTAAAAACAGTAAGAATGATTATGTGGATTCATAAGTCAGATCACAGCATTGCTCTGTTCAAAACCCTTAAATGGATCCCCATCTCATGTACAGAAAAGCCAAAGTCACAGCAGCCTACAAGACCTTTCATGATGTAGCTCCATCATCTTTCTGACGTCTCCTCCAAACTTCTCCCTATCAATCACAGTGCCCTAGATATGTTGGTCCTGGCACAGTCCCTTGAACATGTCAGGATGCTTTTGCCATATTCAAGAACATTTCATTTATTGTTCCTCTGCCTACAGAAGTCATTCCTCAGATATCTTCTGTGCTCCCTCCCTCACTGCCTTCAAGTCTTTGTTTGAATGTAACCTCTTTGGGCTCTTCCCTGAGCTCCAGCTTTAAAATTTCAACACTCTCATCCCCACCTCAAACTCCTCATGACCTTTTTCTGCTTTTTATTTTCCCCAAAGCAATTATCACCCACAAACATACCATATGTATTTTAATTATTTTCTTTATTGCCTGTGTCCCCCCCCAGTGGAATGCAAGCTCAGTGAAAGAAGGAGCTTTGGTCTGTTTCATTCTCTTTTGCATCCCCAGCATTTGAAGCAATGCCTGAAGCAATAGGTAAGTGAATGAATGAATGAAGACTGACATAGATACCCTGGAGAAAGAAATGGAGATATAGTTGTGAAAGAGAAGAAGAAAACTTTTCTCTATATAAAGTGCTTCACTAAAACAGAATTCCCTGTTCTCTTTCCTCTGTCTCTGGTAGGTGACTTACAGGAAGAAGGAGAAACAGAAGCCTGAGTGACGAAAAGAACTACAGTCAAAGGGAGACCACCAGCCCTCCCCACAGTTGTGTTCTGAGGAAGACAAAAAGGTGTTTTGAGTATTGTGAAAAGCACAGCAAAAATTAACACATAAGAATCAACAAGTTCAGTAATAAACTAATGCCAATGAGGATGTAAAGAAATCAGAAACTTCCTATATGTTGGTGGGAAAGTAAAAGGGTACAGCTGCTTTGGAAATCAATTCCTCAAAAAACTGCATAGAGTTACCACCACTCAGCAATTCCACTCCTAGGTACATACCCAAGAGAAGTAAAAACATATTTTTTTATGTTCTGAGCACCGAATTTCAATGTGGGGCCAGGGGGTCCCACACACACCTCCAACACACAATTCTTAGATAACAGCAGGGTTTCTGTGACTTCAACTCAATTCATCTCTATTCTGATGCCTATCTACCCAGAGATAACATCAAATTCCAAAGATTAAGGGTTCAGGTTCACAAGACTTCCTCTTCCCACCTACTTCAGATGTCAGTCACAAGCCCAGCTATTACCTGTACTTCTGACCAACTCGCTACAGATCAGAGGTTCCCACAACCCTCCTTTTACTTCACATGCCAGTTGCAAGTCCAGTTGTTACCTGTACTTCTGACCAACTGGCTATAAATCAGAGGTTCCCATGACTCCCTTCTTGAGTTTGGTTAAATTGTTATAGAGGCTAAAAAAACTCAGAAAACCCATTTACTCACTAGGTTACCAGTTTACTATAAAAGGAATATAACTCAGGAATAGCCAGATGGAAAAGGCATGGTGTGGGGAACGGGCACAAGCTCCATGCCCTCTCAGAGCACACCATTCTCCCAGCACCTCTACACATTCACCAACCCAGAAGCTTTCTCAGCCCTGTTCTTTTAGATTTTTATGGAGGCTTCATTACATAGTCATGATTCATTAAATCACTGGCCACTAGCAATTGATTCAACCACCAGCCCCTTTACCCACCCTACAGGTTGGGGGTGAGACTACATGTTCCAAACCTCTAATCACATGGTTGGGTTCTCCTAGAAACTAGCCCCCATTCTTAGGCAGGGGCCCAAAGTCACCTCATCAGCCTAACAAAAGACACCTTTAGGTCTCTCATCACTTAGGAAATTCCAAGGGTTTTAGGGGCTTTATGTCAGAAATGGGGACCAAGGCCAAATATATCTATTTTTCTAATAAATCACAATATAACATATCCATGCAGAAACTTTGACACAACGTTTACAGAAGCATTATACATAGCAGCCAAAAAGTAGAAACAACCCACATATCCATTATGGATTAACAATCATCAAAATGTGGTACATCCATACAATGGAATATTATTTGGTCATTAAAAGGAAATAAAGTACAGATACATGATACAACATGGATGAATCTTGAAAGCATTATGCTTAAGTGAAGGAAGCCAGTCAAAAAGAAGACCACATATTATATGATTCCATTCATAGAGAAGACTAGAACAGGAAAAACCTATTGAGACTTAAAAGTAAGTTAGTGGTTGCTCAGGGCTGGGAGGATGATGATATGGGTCAGGGGACTGATAACTAAAAGGCACGGTGATGAAATGTTCCAAAATTGGCTATGGTGATCGTTGCATATAACTGTGAAGATACTAAAACCCACTGAATCATACATTTTAAGTGAATGATTGTATAGTAAGGGAACTGTATTTCAAGAAAACTAATCAGTTTAATACCTTAAATGTGATAATGAAAGTGGAAACCATCTTAAGCATAGTTGGCATCCAAAGTTTGGCTTGACTGTCTATGTTCCTGGTCCTTTCCGGCACTTCTTCCTACTATGGATGTGTCACTGATCCTCCGACATGGGCTTCCTATATGCAACTCTTCTGAATGATTTTATAACCTCCTGTTAACCTTCTTTTTCTTCTATGGGTATGTTTTCATGTATTTTATTTTTACTCCCACCTGCAAACACACACCTTGCCCCAAACTGTAATTCAGAGGTCCAAGCAATCATCTCAAAGGTCTAAAGTTTTTGTCAAATGCCTTAGACTATACCCCAGATCTTATGTATTATTTCATCCAGCTAAATGTAGTAGTAGGTGTCAAAGGGCTTTGAAATGCTGTAAGTAGTCAAGGGTACTAATATAATTATTATATTAAATTCCACTCATTATTTCTTTGTCTATTGTATCATCCAACCATAGGAATATGTGTTGGGAATATGAAAAAAAAACCTAGTGGAAAACAGAAAAAAAAAGGCATATGTAATACCTCATGTCACAGTTAGAAGTGACCTTAGAGACGTTCACACCCAATTCTCTCATTTTATAGTACAAGAAACAAATTTGAAAAGGTAAATTGACTTTTAATGTCACTCAGTAAAACAGCCAATCCCCGTTCAAGGCCCTTTCTGTCATTCCAAGCTGACCACCTATCAGAAGTACAAGGAAATCAATAATCAATGATTATATTCACACAAACAGAGAAAATGTTACACAAAGATAATATTACAACCCATTAAAGTGAAATAGTAAACTAAATTATTAGTGTATTTTAACTTCTTTCCTCTTTATCTTCAAAAACTTTAGTCTTAGATAACAAACACTTGGCCACTTCTTTCTATTTTGAAACACAGTGGAAACAGAATTAATAATTTTTTCTGAATTATACATAAAATTAATTTTATAGAACCACTGAATCATTTTCTTATTAATTCAAAAAAGCTCTAATTTATTAGTTATCTGTTACTAGCAGGCCAACTTGCTCCACTTTGAAACATGATTGCCAAACTGTAGGAAAATCAACTGCCACAAACTTGCACGCAGCACACCCCAATACAGTTTATTCCAGTAATTCTTCATATCACATCAAAATATGATGATCCAGGTTCCGTTTATGAACTGAAGCAATTTTGTGTTCTACTTGCAGCAACATCATTTCATAAGAGTCTTTTGGGGAAGAACAAACTGTGGTATTAATTAGAGAAAATAATTTTTACTCTATTTTTTAGCCAACTTCAGATTTATCCCTAAAGAAGAAGTATATTTAGGCTATTCCAAAGTAACAAAAGTCTTGAACTGAATCAGAATTGGCATCTTGCCATTTAATAAGTGGAGAAAATACAAGAGGCGTCTTCCTAAAAAAGTCAATGACCATTCAATTTTTATTCAAATATTAAGACCATTTCATGTTTCATCAATGTAGAAATTACTATAAATGTATGTGTGTCCCAGAAGAGTAGGATAGGGTATTGTTTTCATCATTCAAAGAACAAAAAATCCTATAGAAAGTTCAGTCTCCCTCTAAATTTCTCCCCATGCTACTTTTTTCAACAGCTGAAACCTGCCACATTTAATACCTAGCAACAATTTGAATTCATTTATGTTTGTCAAATGCTCAAGTAAAAAATTTGAGATTCCAAACATCAAGCTCTCACTATGAAAGAAGCTGTGTCAAGGTGTTCCAGAGAAGAGAGAATTTCAAAGGGGGGAGGGGGGGATGTGGGAGAAGAGTGGCGGGGGAGAGAGGGGATGCAGGGGAAACTTTTAAGAAACCACTGCTTTATTTCTTCCACTGGGCAGTCATTCGTGCTAATGAAACTCAGGTGGGGGTGTTCGACAGCAAGCCCCAGGACTCCTCCTGCAAAGCTACCCTCAGCGATGACAATGAGGGCTTCTCAGAGCCTCACAGAGAGGTGCCACTTTAAAGAGAAACTGAAAAAAGTAAATAGGATCATATTACAGTGGAGCAGCTGAAACCCATGGCTTTAGGGCAAAAAGTAAAGTTATTTTGCTTCAGTTACCTTTAAAGAGCCCCAGCACACCAAATTATATGCATTTCTACTAGATGAGACACGGACCTAATGTTTGTGCCCATCTGTGAACCTAACTAATGATGACCTGGTACAAAGATGAATAGATTCAAGTAAGACATGAATGGCTTCTCTTATTTTCATCTCTTTGGCCCCACTAGTTAGTAATTACTTACAAGCCTCCTTGTGTCTCAAACAGGTTTTTGCCCCTAAGTGAGAGATAGATACCCTGCATGTGTTTCAACCTGGATGTTAGCTCAAGTATTGCTTCTGAATACTCGTGTCGAAATCTGTCTTCATAAACATTCTTTAGCTCTAAAATAAAAAAAGTCAATTAACTGCGATTTTGATGTCTTTGCTCAAGCCTCTGGATTCTGGTTTTCATAACTCCACATTTTCGGGTTAGAGGACTGCCATACAAGCACCTTAAACAAGTTATCTACTCCATGGCTGAGACTTGAGTGGTTATCAGAGATCAAACCTAGATGCCCAGGAGCAAGTCTTTGTTACAACTGTGTTCAGCTACACGTTTTTAAAAGTCTTAAAACTTCCCGACACTGAAACCGTTTCATAGCGTAAGACATAATGCAATCACGAGAACCAACAAACACAGAGAATAAATATTTCCCTTACCTGGATCATGGAAAGGCACTAAAGCGAAGTTGAAAAGCGGTCTCTTAGGTCTTTTCAGAGATGTCTCCAAAATTTTGGAAGCCCCTTCGATAACCTGAACTAAATCATCGTACATGGAACCAGTCACATCAAACACAAAAGCCAAAGTGGAGGCCCCCTCGGGAATTTCCTCAGCCCTGACCTCTGCCTGGGGGCTTGCATCGTGAGCTAGGGAAGAATAAAGGAGAGCAAACAGGAATACTGCGTGCACAGTGTCCCAGGAAATCATTTTCTTTTTTTCCCCCTTTTTCTGAGCGCCTAAGCAGTGTGCTTAGCCCTTCTCAACAACAGGCAGCGGGGGTCCTGTCAGAGCGACTCTGATCAGACTCCGAAAATCTCTCGAACGAGCAAAAAGTTCGGAGCTGAGATCAGCTGGGGACGAGCACCAGCCCGAATCCCTGCAGGGCTGAGCAGGCGGAGATGCGGCGGCTTCCGTCTGGACGCAGCTTCCTCCGCGACCGCTGTCTGCCCGCGGCCCCGGCGGCGTGGGGCGGAGTGCGGGCAGCGCGCCCGGCCGGTGCCCGGGGCCGCTCCGCGCCGAGTCCACCGTTGCCTCCCGCCGCCGCTGCGCGCCTGGCCGCCGCCGAGGCTCCGACTGCCACTGAGCGCCGCTCGCTGCGAGCCGGGAGGGCAGCCTGCGCGGCCGCCTCCTGATTGGCCGGCGCAGCCCCCCTCCTGCGCTCACGGCCCCCCCTGCCTCGAGGACGACTTCTCGCCCCACCGAGTCCGGGGTCCCCGGCAGGACCGGGGAAGTGCTCCGTGCCGGGCCCCCACCCCCCCACCGGTGCCGTTCCCCTGCGGAGCCCCGGGTGAACAATGGCTTTCACGAACGTGCGGCCCAGACCCACACCGAGGGCCACCGCACTAACTAGCACAAAGGGAATGTTCTGTTTCTCCTGTGCACCACGCTGCCCCAGGCGCCCCTCTCACAATTCCCCGCAGAAGCCACGACGTCCCGGCTGGGCGTCCGGTCCCTCAGCCCAACTGGGAGGGGGAGCTGGAGGCTTCCCTCGGGGGCTGCAGCCGCATGAACTCCCCAGCGACCGGGCTGCTGCGGGAAGGGAGGACGGAGAGAGCTGGACGGCACCGACCGGCAGGAAAAGGAAAGAAGCCGCAGCGGGAAATGAGGGGGGCGGCAGAAACTGGGGAGCCACACTGACTGTAGTTAGGAAAGATGGTAGAAGGGAAGGAAGCTGGATGTGAGGACAGGTTGGGAGTCCAGTGGAAAGGATGAGAAGAGTGGATTCATATTAAAGGAAACACTGGTTTTTAGCTTCATTATCAAGATCCATATTTGCGGAGCAGTTTGAATCCTCCTCTTAACATGATCAGGCAGAATAAGATCCCCATTTCACATTTCCTCCCATAGAACAGCCATGTGCCAAGTCTCGGCCAAAGATCCCTTACAAAAGTGTTCCCCTCTATGACATTTTCTTGCCAATAAGTAAGGAAACCTCACCCTGGAAACATGACAAAATTTTTCCATGTTGTAATTATTACATACATACATTAGTCTGGACTAATAACAGAGATAAGAAGGTGGACAAAGTCAACCATAAGCTAAGGATTTTTTGCTTCATTTTAATAAAAACGTATTTCCTTCCTGGAAAAGAAGGTGGTGTCTCGATCCTGACATTTAAAGATGGGCAAACAGGCATACTGATCCGTGTTGGAATGTGAATTAGACCACCCACCCCACACAGAGGCAGCCTGAGGAAGAGCCAGCCCCATGAGCCTTTATTTGCAAATGTCTTCTCTTTCAGACCCAGCAGCTCTGGGACCTGAGTTTATGATACCTATAAGTCATGTCACTTAAAGGAAGCAGACAAGCCTTTCAGGCTAAGTGGGAATATGAGAGGAGAGGGGCAACTTCCTTGCTTTCCAAGTAGTATTTACAGAATGCTATTTGAGTAGCCTACTTCTTTGTTTATTTTAAAAGGTTTGCATTCTAAACTCCAGTTTTCACAGAGCTGAGCTGTTCCAGGTGTTCCAGGGAGGTCACAGAGCCCAATGTTTAGTTTTGCCTCAGACAGCCTGGGTTCAAAACCCAGCTGTAACACTCCTTGTATCTTCAGCAAGTTACCTAGTTTCACACCTTCATGTATGCAGCTGTGAACGGTAATACAGTTCCTACCTAATAAGGATTAAATGATCCATCCTGGTAAAGGTTCCATGTTCATTTGGAAAGATTGTATGTAGTTGAGTGGAATGTTCTAAAAAGGTCAATTAGGTCAAGTTGTTTGATGGCGTTATTCCAGTCTTCTATATCCTTACTGGTGCTATCACTTATTGAGAGTGGTATTGAAATCTCTGACTATGCTTGTGGATTTGTCTATTTCTTCTTGCAGTTCTCTGAGTTTCTGCTTCATGCATCTGAAGCTCTATAATTATATGCATAAATGTGTAGGCTTATTAGTCCTCTTATTAATTGACATCTTTATCATTATGAAGTTACCTTTGCTATCACTGGCAAAATTTTTTAAATTTACTTTGGTATCATTAATCTACAATTACATGTGCAATATTATGGTTATTAAATCACCCCCTTCATCAGGTCCCGCCCACCAACCCCATTACAGTCGCTGTCCATCAGCATAGTGAGATGCTATAGAATCACTACTTGTCTTCTCTGAGTTGTACAGCCCTCCCCATGCCCCCCCAACATTACACCTGCTAATCGTAATGACCCTTTTTCCCCCTTGTCCCTCCCTTCCCACCCATCCTCCCCAGTCCCTTTCCCTTTGGTAACTATTAGTCCGTTCTTGGGTTCTGTGAGTCTGCTGCTGTTTTGTTCCTTCCATTTTTTTCTTTGTTCTTATACTCCACATATGAGTGAAATCATTTGATACTTGTCTTTTTCAGCTTGGCTTATTTCACTGAGCATAAGACCCTCTAGCTCCATCCACGTTGTTGCAAATGGTAGGATTTGTTTTCTTCTTACGGCTGAATAATATTCCATTGTGTATATGTACCACCTCTTCTTTATCCATTCATCTACTGATGGACACTTAGGTTGCTTCCATTTCTTGGCTATTGTAAATAGTGCTGCAATAAACATAGGGGTGCATCTGTCCTTTTCAAATTGGGCTGCTGCATTCTTAGGGTAAATTCCTAGGAGTGGAATTCCTGGGTCAAATGGTATTTCTATTTTGAGTTTTTTGAGGAACCTCCATACTGCTTTCCACAATGGTTGAACTAATTTGCAGTCCCACCAGCAGTGTAGGAGGTTTCCCTTTTCTCCACATCCTTGCCAACATTTGTTGTTGTTTGTGTTTTGGATGTTGGCCATCCTCACTGGTGTGAGGTGATATCTCATTGTGGTTTTAATCTGCATTTCTCTGATGATTAGGATGTGGAGCATCTTTTCATGTGCCTGTTGGACATCTGAATTTCTTCTTTGGAGAAGTGCCTATTCATGTCCTCTGCCCATTTCTTAAATGGATTATTTGCTTTTTGTTTGTTAAGGTGCATGAGTTCTTTATATATTTTGGATGTCAACCCCTTATCAGATACGTCATTTATGAATATATTCTCCCATACTGTAGGATGTCTTTTTGTTCTACTGATGGTGTCCTTTGCTGTACAGAAGCTTTTCAGCTTGATATAGTCCCACTTATTCATTTTTGCTTTTGTTTCCCTTGCCCGGGGAGATATGTTCATGAAGAAGTTGCTCATGTTGATGTCCAGGAGATTTTTGCCTATGTTTTTTTCTAAGAGTTTTATGGTTTCATGACTTACATTCAAGTCTTCGATCCACCTTGAGTTTACCTTTGTGTATGGGGCTAGACAGTAGTCCAGTTTCATTCTCTTACATGTAGCTGTCCAGTTTTTCCAACACCAGCTGCTGAAGAGGCTGTCATCTCCCCATTGTATATCCAAGGCACTTTTATCAAATATTAATTGACTGTATATGTTTGGGTTAATGTTTGGATTTTCTATTCTGTTCCACTGGTCTGTGGGTCTGTTTTTGTGCCAATACCAAATTGTCTTGATTACTGTGCCTTTGTAGTACAGCTTGAAGTCAGGGAGCGTAATTCCCCGTTTTATTCCTCCTTCTCAGGATTGCTTTGGCTATTCGGGGTCTTTTGTGGTTCCATATGAATTTTAGAATGCTTTGTTCCAGTTCATTGAAGAAAGCTGTTGGTATTTTGATAGGGATTGTGTTGAATCTGTAGATTGCTTTAGGTAGTATAGCCATTCTGACAATATTTATTCTACCTAGCCAAGAGCATGGGATGAATTTCCATTTGTTAGTGTCCTCTTTAATTTCTCTTAGGCGTGTCTTGTAGTTTTCAGGGTATAGGTTTTTCACTTCCTTCATTAGGTTTATTCCTAGGTATTTTATTCTTTTTGATGCAATTGTGAATGGAATTGTTTTTCTGATTTCTCTTTCTGTTAGTTCATTGTTAGTGTATAGGAAATCAACAGATATCTGTGTGTTAATTTTGTATCCTGCAACTTTGCTGAATTCAGATATTAGTTCTAGTAGTTTTCGAGTGGAGTCTTTAGGGTTTTTTATGTACAATATCATGTCATCTGCAAATAGTGACAATTTGACTTCTTTACCAATCTGGATGCCTTGTATTCGCTGGCAATATTTTTGCTCTGAAATATACTTTGTCTGATAATAACACAGCCACTCCAGCCATCTCTCACTTAGCATTAGCATGATATATCATTTTCCATCCTGTCACTTTAAACCTGTTTGTATCTTTTTTATTAAAGTGTGTTTCTTATAGTCATCACACAATTGGGTCTTGCCTTTTATGCAAGTGAACAATCTCTATCTTTTAATTGGAACTATTTAGACCATTTATATTCAGTTGTTTGGGTTTAAATCATCTTGCTATTTGTTTTCTCTTTGTTTCATCTGTCCATTGCTCCTTTTTTCCTGCCTTCTGTTGGATTTTTTTAAATATGTTTTATGATTCTATTTTATTGTCATTGCTAGCTTATTAGCTATAACTTTGTTTCATTTTAATGGTTGTTTTAGGGTTTATAGTACACATCTTCAATTAGTCAAAGTTTTCCTTCAAATAATATTACTACTTCATGTATGGCAAAATAGAATTATATACCCTCATAACCTTTGCTATTATGATCCATTTTGTGTTATATTACTATATTTTAAAGCTCACATTACTCTGTTGTTATTTTTTAAGTAGTCAGTTTGCTTTTAAAGAGATCTAAATAATAAGAAAAAAATTAATACATGTACCCATGTAGTTACCATTTCTGGTACTGTTCAGAACTTTGTGTAGATCCAGATTTCTCTAATATTTTTCTTCTCCGTGAAGGACTTGTTTTAGTATTTTCTGCAGTGCAGTTCTGCAGGTGAAGAATTCTTTTACTTTCGTGTGTTTGAAGTCTTTATTTCCCCTTTATTGTTGAAAGATATTTTTGTGCTGGGTAGAGAGTCTAGGTGGACAGGTTATTTTTCTTTCAGTACATTAAAGATGTTACTCCACTTCTTGCTTACATCACTTCCTGAAGAAATGTCTATAATGTTTATATTTGTTCCTCTATATAAACTATATCTTTTTTTTCTCTTGATGCTTTTAAGAGATTTCTTATTCTGTTTTGAGCCATTTGATTATGATGTGTCTTGGTGTAGCTCTCCTCATACTTCGTGTACTTAGGGATTGTCAAGCTTCTTGTATCAGTGAGTATAAGGTTTCCACTAGAACTGGGAATTTGGGGCCTTTATTTCTTCAAATATTTTTACCTCCTTTCCTTTGGTGATCCCAGTTTGCATATATGAGGCCACCTAAAGTTGCTGCATAGCTCACTGATACTCTGTTCATTTAAAAGATTTTTTTATTTTCTCATTGTGTTTCCATTCTGACAGCTGTCCCAGCTATTTCTTCAAGTTCACTAATCTTTTTTCTTCTTTACTGTCTGTTCTGCCATTTGTCCCATCTAGTGTATTTTTCATCTCCGACATTGTAGTTTTCATCTCTAGAAGCTCAATTTGGATCTTTTTTGTATCTTCTATGTCTCATTTTAAGTGTATGAATGTATGGAATACAGTTACAACAACTGTTTTAATGTCCTTGATCTGTAATTCTCACATTTGTGTCAGTTCTACTTCACTTTCAATTGGTCAACTTTTTTCCCTCATACGGGTTGTATTCTTTTGCTTCCTTTCGAGCCTTATAGTCTTTGATTGGATGCCAGACATTGTGAATTTTACCTTCTTGGGTACTGGATCATGTTGTAGTCCTATAAAAACTATTAGGCTTTGTTCTGAGACAGAGTTAAGTTATTTAGAAACAGTTTGACACTTTTGGGACTTTTGGTTAAATTGGTTAGGTCAGACCAAAGCAGTATTCAGTCTAGAACTAATTATTCCCCATTACTAAGCAAAGATCCTTCTGTCTACTCTACCCGACCTCTGTGAATCATGAGGTTTTCCAGTCTGGCTGGTGGAGAAAGACCCATTCCTATCCCTCTGTGAGCACAGACACTGTCACCTTTATTCCTTTTAAGGGGTATTTGCCTGGTCTGTGGGTAGTTTCCCTATATGCTTATCGCTACTCAAATGAATATACAAGGAATCCCAGTCAGATCTCTAGTGTATTATCTACACAGTTGCTTCAGTTACTGTCTCCTGGAAACTCTAGCTGTCAGTCTCCCTGGATTTTCGGCTCCATCTCCTCAACTCAGGCAGCCTGTGCTTCTCCTTGGTTCTTCCTCCACACAGTGATCTGGAACTCTCTGGAGGTGGTAAACTGGGACAGTTATAAGGCTCACCTCGTTTGTTTCACATCTCTCTGGGATACTTGTCCTTTGCCTGAAAATAAAAGGAAAGAATGCTTATAATTAATTTTTTCCAGTGCTTGGCAATGCGGCAAGCACTCAAAGAAGTTAAGTATTATTAGTACCGTTATATGTATTTAAGGATACAGCTTTGAAAGTTTGAACCTATGTGTATATGCACTGGGGACACAATGCTTTAGGAGGGACAGATAATCAGAGAGGAAGCTTTTTTATGTATTTATAGGTCTTTTGTAGCTTCACATCCTATCTAAGTGGGTGGTAGTACTTAAGAACATGTTTAAGGTCCACGGGGCACTGTGGTGGGGAAGGAGGGGTGACAAAGAAAACAAATATTTAATATCTTCAAAGGCAATTTTACTTACATATGTGTACATATAGAAATACATATTTTGGAAAAACTGGACAGCTACATGTAAGAGAATGAAACTGGACTACTGTCTAACCCCATACACAAAGGTAAACTCAAGGTGGATCAAAGACCTGAATGTAAGTCATGAAACCATAAAACTCTTAGAAAAAAACATAGGCAAAAATCTCTTGGACATAAACATGAGTGACTTCTTCATGAACATATCTCCCCGGGCAAGGGTTAACAAAAGCAAAAATGAACAAGTGGGACTATATCAAGCTGAAAAGCTTCTGTGCAGCAAAGGACACCATCAGTAGAACAAAATGACATCCTACAGTATGGGAGAATATATTCATAAATGACATATCTGATAAGGGGTTGACATCCAAAATATATAAAGAACTCACACACCTCAACAAACAAAAAGCAAATAATCCAATTAAGAAATGGGCAGAGGACATGAATAGACACTTCTCCAAAGAAGAAATTCAGATGTCCAACAGGCACATGAAAAGATGCTCCACATCGCTAATCATCAGAGAAATGCAGATTAAAACCACAATGAGATATCACCTCACACCAGTGAGGATGGCCAACATCCAAAACACAAACAACAACAAATGTTGGCGAGGATGTGGAGAAAAGGGAACCCTCCTACACTGCTGGTGGGACTGCAAATTAGTTCAACCATTGTGGAAAGCAGTATGGAGGTTCCTCAAAAAACTCAAAATAGAAATATCATTTGACCTAGGAATTCCACTCCTAGGAATTTACCCTAAGAATGCAGCAGCCCAATTTGAAAAAGACAGATGCACCCTTATGTTTATCGCAGCACTATTTACAATAGCCAAGAAATGGAAGCAGCCTAAGTGTCCATCAGTAGATGAATGGATAAAGAAGAGGTGGTACATATACACAATGGAATATTATTCAGCCGTAAGAAGAAAACAAATCCTACCATTTGCAACAACGTGGATGGAGCTAGAGGGTCTTATGCTCAGTGAAATAAGCCAAGCTGAAAAATACAAGTATCAAATGATTTCACTCATCTGTGGAGTATAAGAACAAAGAAAAAAATACTGAAGAAACAAAACAGCAGCAGACTCACAGAACCCAAGAACAGACTAGTAGTTACCAAAGGGAAAGGGACTGGGGAAGATGGGTGGGAAGGGAGGCATAGGGGGGGAAAAGGGGGCATTACGATTAGCAGACGTAATGTTGGGGAGGCACGGGGAGGGCTGTACAACCCAGAGAAGACAAGCAGTGATTCTATAGCATCTCACTACGCTGATGGACAGTGACTGTAATGGGGTTGGTGGGGGGGACCTGATGAAGGGGGTAGTTTAATAACCAAAATATTGCACATTTAATTGTAGATTAATGATACCAAAATAAATTATTTAAAAAAAAAGAAATATATATTTATCTTCCATAATCCCAGGTGCATGTATTTGCTGTAGTCCCACATCATTGACAACTACATGATTTGGGACACAGGAGAAACGTAAATGGGCTCTGCCTTTCACTTTCAATTAAGTTTGATCTCTGTTGAAATGCAGATCTACTTTGTGAATCTAGTCTTGCTGTAGCCACTAATCGTTTCAATTCTGTCACTCACAAACAGATCCTACTAAGCAATTTCTAAAACTCATTTCAGCTGTAAAATTTTCTGACCTTCTTAGCCAAAATTTCCCAGGAAGCAGAGCCTGAAATGAGGGTTGGGGTGTGATTCCAAGGTGCAGACATGACCGATAGGGAGACTGAAGCAGGGAACAAGGGAGAACCCGTATAAGCAAATATTATGAAGTTGGCCTCTGCTATGAGCTGCTGGTTACTGGGTCCCATGAAACCAACCCAAAACCCTTATGTTAGATGTCCCAACACTGCTGTGAAGGAGAAAGGAGAGTGGAAGGGGTAAAAAAGGGAAGCACCCACACCTCACCTCCCATCCTCACTGGTCAAAGGCTTACCCCATAGGACCTAAACAACCCTGTGATTTGGGGTCCCACATACATGGGTGCCATTCTGGTTTCCTTGGCATCCTGCCCCAAGGCATTTATAGAAAAGCCCAAGACAAAGACATAGGGGGTAAGACACTGTCAGGTTGTTCCTGCATGAAGCTGGTTGGAGCTTGGATCATATCCTGCAGGCATGAAGATCCTGAAAGCATTTAAGCTGGAGAGAAAAAAGATTAGAGTTATACTTCAGCAAAAACCCTCGGACAATGAGGAAGAAATGTAATCAGGGAGGAAAGTGAGGAAAAGGACAAAAATAGGAGTATGCTGCTGTAATAAATTAATGACATTCTACATCTAAGGAACTGAAACTTGGAGACTTTAAGCCATCCGCCTAAGGTCAAGTTAGTAAGCAGTAAAACCAGGACTTGAACCCAGGCAAGCTGATTCTTTTCACTGCTTGCAACCCTGCCTGCGGGCTCTAAGTTATGAGGGAAAGATAAGACAAGGAGAAACTCGGAGAACAACATCAAAATTATTTGCTAATTGTCAGTTTCTTTTTATGAAAGATCTGCATAAGTAGCTTGAAAGAAGCCCAAGCCAAAAACACTCTTTAAAGGGTCTGGAGACAGAAACCAGGACAAGAGGAAAAAGTAGAAGAAGTTTTTAGTTTACTGAGAGCTGATACTCATCCTTGATCTATCTTAGGATCTCCCTCCACCCACCAGTTCTCCCAGGAAGTCCTAGAAAATCCAGGAAGGTAGTAGATGGGAGTGGAGAAGGGTTTAGTCTCCTCCCAGAGATTCGTACCCCATGGTGGACTTTGCAGTAACAGGTAGCAGATTATGGAACTTTTCCAGTGTCGTGCAAATAATCACCAAATTAGCTCTCAAAAAGGTTCTGTATCTAAATTCACATCATTAATGCTCTATTTGGGGGAGAGTGGGACACAAAAAGCTAACATTTCTTAAAAAGTAGTTCAGCACATTAAACGCAGAGTCAATACTGAAATCCTCTCTCTGATGCAGTTTTCTCCCCTGAAGTTCCTCTACCTGCCCTGGAGAGGATAACTCTGCTTGCTGGTTAGGTATTTCAAGGGATCACCTAATTAGAAGCATTCATCACACTAGGCCTGATAAAACCTAGTTCAGAAAAGCATTGACTCAAAAGAATAAGAGTTCTGAAGAGGATTATTCTAAAGTAGTGTTTACACACATTGCTTTATTGTAAACTGCCTCCCACAAATCAGTAGATGGTTTGATGTTATCCTCCATGATCCTTACAAAATGTTTGGTTCTCTGTGTAACGAGGCCCCAGATTATTTTATGTTTGCTATAGCATAGTGCTATGGGGTAGGTAACTTGCTATTACAACCAAACGAAGAGTAGAGTAATTTTGCCCAACCACACTGGTTGGCCCTGCTGTGAAAAGAAGAAAAAAAAAGAGTTAGATGTTTTTTTTTCTTGTTTCCCTTAAGAAAGCAATAAAAGGACGGAAAGCCATGGTGTTGTAACTGGAAAATTAATCACATCAAATATTCTCTTATACTAATCAAGTTATAAGTCTGAAATTGGCTTATATAAAACAGATGTTTACATACTTATTCTCCTTTGGTACTAATGTCAAGAGAAGAAAGCACAGAATAACTATGTCATGGCGTACTTCGGGGAATGTAACACTCCTTTTTTTTAATGAAGCCACAAAGCCTGTGGTCAGCAAGGGGAAAGCACCAGGGCCTCGTCTCCTATTCCTAATATAGGCAAAATTCGCATCATCTGCAATGGAACGGGAAGTAAGCTGCCTAAGGAAGAGGGAACTGGCTTGCAGCAAGTGGGAGAGGACACGGGCAAATTTTGTCTAGTAGTTTGTCCAAAGGGAGCCTCCCTGTTGGCTCAGCCAGTGCCCTAGTTCTCTAGGACTCATGATTCTGGTTTGTATTTCAGTTGTAATCTTCTCTATAAGGCCCTCATCTATCCATCCCCTCCCCAAATAAAGATCAAGAGACCTACCAGCTATCCTCATACTTCTTGGCGAAAAATTTTGCAAGCCTAACTGAATGCTTAACAAAGAAAAGAGGATTGAACCAAGAATGACTAAGCTTCACTTTCTAAAAAACTGTTGAAGAGATGAAAATTTACCCTCAAAGATCCTTCCCTAGATGTCATCGCAAACCCCTATCCTCTCTCCCACAGATAACTGCTGTCCCCATAAAGTCAGAGTCCAGGCAACATTCATACACCCAGTCTCTTCTGCAACTTTAACCCGACCCCAAAGGTGGAAAAGATTTTTCTATTCTCGAACCTTCACTTTTTCAGAGAGACACAGGACCAGAGGGTGACCTGTCCAATATCTCATGAAACTTTAAAGTAGTGCTGGAAGTAAATTTTGGACCTATAACCATCACTGGGTGTCCTAGTTAATATTTATTGAGTACTTACCATGTCCAGACAGTATTTTAAGTGCTTTATATGTACTAACACATTTGATTATCTTTAATTCTCATTTCAAAACTATGAGGTAGTTAATAGAATGATTCCCAATTCACCGAAGAGCCAACTAGAGATGAAATCCACCCAAAGATGTTAGATCACCTGCGTGTTTCCACAGCTCATCACTCTCTCCTTCACTTTTATGCTCCTCCTTTTACCTCCAGCCCACATTTTCCCTATTATTTTACAGTAAACTTGAAAATTTTCATAATGAAACTTTAAAATATGTCATTGCTGTATAGTATATTTCAAAGTTACATCCTTAACATAATGCCTATACTATATATTCTTTTCAGAAAATGGAAATACTACAGTCTTGGTTGATTTTGCTTTGTCAATTAGCCAGGAAGCATTCTTAGGCCTTGAATGGGCTTTTCATGCCCCAAAGCCTATTTCTGAGCTTTCTCCTTCATTATTTATCAATTCAGACTAATTTTACATTTTTTCCATGATGACATGAATTCCTTAAGAATGAGGAATGTGTTTGATTCATTTTATAAACACACAGTAGGAATTCAATATTTCTTAAATGAAATGCCATCTTTGTAATGATTAATAATAACAATAACAATAATTTCCATCTAATGCATACTTCAACCATGTTCTTAGCACATGGTGAACTCATGCACATGAATACATTCAATATTCACAACAGTCTCGTAAGATAAGTATTTCTATAACTATTTCAGAGACAAGCAAACTAAACTCAGAATGTCAAGCTGCTACAGGGAAGGATCTTTCTCATCCCTCCTTCTGCACACTTGGACCAGGAATATGAAGCAACATGAGGCTAGAAGACAGTTTTATTTAGCAAGGTGGAAGTACACTCTGGAAGAGAGTGGGTGGCTTGAGAAGTCAGGACCAGCCCCATTTATCTGAATACTTCATGTTTTTATAGGAAAGTGTGAGGGATAGGTTAAGGCGGAGCTAGTTGATTGACAGGTTCAGATTACATAACTGCTCTTTCTTTGCGCATGCTCTTCCCCATAATGCATAGAAAAAAACCCATGGGTGTGGGAGGGAATTTAATGATCTTGTGAATGGGCCAAGGTTGCTCTCGGACATGTCTCAATGTCCTTTGTGCAGGCTTCAGCCTTGGGGATTTCAAGGTTAAGAGTGGGTGTAAACTCACCTAGAAAGGCTACCAGCTTCACCTCTCCCTTGCTTTCTGCCCTTCATATTTTAACTGCCTGCTTGCTCGAACAAAGCAACTTGCCCAAGACCACCCGGTGATATGTGGTACACCCAGAGTAAAACCCAGGTGTTTCAGGACACTTCCCAATACACAACTGCATGGCCACCATGTAAAATAATTTTATTACTAGCCTGAGTATGTCATTTCTAGGAAAATATTCTATACAGAAAGTTAATTATTATAAATCCAAAATAATTGTTTAAACCGTTTTGTTTTAAAATGCCTTGTTTATTGAAACTTACCTTTACTTACCTCCAGATAGATAAATAGTTGTAGAATAGTATGAAGCCATGACTATCTAGCCACTCATCTGTTTATTAGACAGAAACAGCCATTAGTGCCTGTGAGCAAATTCGATTAACCTATGAGAATGGAGAAGATCAGTGTTTTAATATGGATTGAGTTAATATTGAAGAACATGAAATGGGAGTACTTTTCAGGTGGTAGATATAACCCATTTTCTGTTTTCACCTGTATTCTAAGTATGAACTTTTAAGGGTGAAACCTTCTTCCTTTTCTTTTTTGCTGACTTCCCTCCCTATTTTCAAAATAGGGTTTTTTCCTAGGTTAAGGCTTTGACTGCAGATATGAAAGACCCAGAATTCAGGTAGGGAAAAGAGCTTTGAAAATCAGAAACACTATTCTAGACAGCTAGGAATCTGTCCTAACTTTAAAGAACAGAATAAAAAGCTGTACTTTCTCTTCTTATCTCACATCCCAACATTCAGTAACTCTATCAGAATATTTTCCTTGTATTTCCTCTAACACAGTTTAAGTCTCTTCTTTTTCTGTTTTCAGAACTACAGCCATTCACAACCTTCCACATATTTTTTTATCAATTAATAAAAAGGGAAAAGGGGTGGTTTCAATAACAATAAACTAGATTCAGGTTTTCTGCCTTTACTTTTAAAAAAATATCTTAGTCCTATTCATTAATCAAAATATAACAAAGAAATGAAGAAATATAGAAGTATATCATGAAAACCTACCTTCTTTCCCTCCTTCCTTTTTATTTTCAGCCTATACTCAATTAAAGAATCAAGATTTTTATTTTGGGAATTTTTTTAAGTACAAAGAAGGCTAACCATGGTACAGTGGTGATAGATTAGAGATTAGGTAGATTAGTAGTTTGTCAGAATGAACTAAAGTTTATAGCTCTTCTGCTGTGCAGGACATAGGAACCAGTCAGTGGGCCCTCACCAGACACCCAATCTGCCCGCCATCACCTGCATCTTGGACTTCCCAGCCTCCAGAAATACCAGACAAATGTTGAGTGTCTGAATGCATGGAATGATGGGAGGACTGGATTCTGCCTGAAAGAGATCTGCCACCTGGAAGTAGCCGGAGCCACACCAGGCCAAGCCCGCAACTTTCCTACCCACAGCCCATGGAACTCACACTCCTCCTACCTACTTTGATAAAGAACAAGAACATGGGGAAAAAAAAAAAGAATGAACTCAACTTCGACTTACTACAGATATAGATGGATATATATATATATATATATACTTATCGAGATATTTCACTTGCATTTTCTTGCTCTGTTAATTGAGAGGGCATAGAAGCAATGACATTCCAATAGCAATAAGTACAGCTAGTGCCTAAATCTTGGTTTCTACTTTTATTTCCAATAAAAGGAATAAGGGCTCCTTGGAGAAATGGCTGGTTCTAAGGCTTGAACCAGGAATATACAAGCTGAGCTTGGAGCCTCTCATAGGACCATAAATGAAGGAAATGAAAAATAAAACAAAGTTACACACACACAAGCAGGTGTGCACACACACACACATGCACACACAATCATGAGATATGTCAAAGGGATGCAGGAGCCAACTGAAAGAACTCTCAGTGGTCAAAGCTGCAGGGATTTGAGCAACAAAATAACATAACAGTGAATTATAACCCAAAGTATAAAATAACTATCCTTGAGTACATAAGGATACAAATAAATAATTGAATAAATAAGTGAAGGATTCTTCTCTCATGCAGAATTCCAACTAATGTATGTAGACACCCCCCACTGTAAGGAGATAGAGGGTAAATACACACCCCTTAAATACGGGCTGCACAGGACTTGTTCCTCAACAATACAGTAGAGAGAGGGGGAAATAACTTTACAGAGGAAAAACCTGGCCCACACTAACTCGTCCAGGTGATGAAGGTTAATATCAGCAATAACGAGCCATGTTGCTAGCATGTACTCTTGATATGATGTGATGAAAATAGCGTGTGACATCTTCCTTCCAAGAATCCCTTTGTCATAGTCTGGACAAGCCTCATGTGCAATATGGTATCCTGTGTCAGATCCTAGAACAGAAAAGGAGTGTTAGTTAGAAACTGAGCAAATATGAATAAAGCATGGTGGAATGCAGTTAATATTTATTTAATACTGGTTGTAACAAAGTTACCATACCAGTGAAAGATTAATGGGGAAACTAGGTCTGAAGCACACATGAACTTTCTGTTCTATCTTCACATCCTGTCTATAAATGCAGAACTATTATAAAAGGGAAAGGTTATTTATAAAGTTAAATAAATACATAAAGAGCAAAAGTAGTCCCCAAACCATTTTTAATGAAGCATGAGTATGATAGCATCAAGAAATACCAAGAATTTTTAGTAGTTATTTGTTATCCATACAATGAAGTGAGTTAAATAATTCATGGTAATATCTGAGTGTATTTCACCAGCAGAATAATGTCTTATGCTTAAAAGACAGAACATCTGAAATAAATTCTACTGGGCCTATTGGAAATCAGATGAAAGGTATTATATAGCATAAATAAACATTGGGAATGTACCCTAAAGGCAATAATACTACCATTGTTCATTGCCATATGGAAAATCATTGCCACTCAAGGCTTAGAAAGTATAGTACTAGTTACTGAAACATTGAAGAAGGAAGAGATTCATGATTTTTTTTTCAAAAACACCTTTCTGTAATAAATTGCAGCTGCTGTCTCAATCAGAACAGCTTGCTAATGAAACCAAAGTCATTAGTGTGTATATAACTCTAGTACTGGTGACAAACTCCAGGCCAATACCAGCTTGTTGCCTTGCAACCATTAGTCAGTGTGGGCTAAGAGTATGTATGCCTACCTCAGCAAAAGCCTAAACTCTTCCCTGGAAAAACTGCTTAAACAGAACGTCTTATTGATGGCAGATCAGGTGTGTTATTTCCTTATGAAATTGGACCTGAATTAACTCAGGAAAGAACCTGAGCAGAGGCACAGCCAGTGCTACTATAAACGCAAGCAATTTGCTGAGATTTGATGGACAAATTTCAGCAAAATCCTTCCCCTCACACTGCAGCTTGTCTCAAGTCTCTCAGTAGGGGATTTTTGTATTACATATGAAGCATCTCTGCAAACTGCTTTTGCTATGACTCGTAGGCTGGCTAAAAGACTAAACATGAAGAGCACACAGAAAATGTTTTCTTCCCATGAGGTTCATTTTTTAAAAACACAAATGCACAATGAATTTTTGAAAGCATGAAAAACTCATTCCATCAACTCCAAAGGGCATTCTTTAATGCTCAGTATTTATCTATATGCTGAAACTGAGAGTATAAAATTAGAACTTTATTTAACAGATGGTGAGAAATAATTGGTGTTATGCCAACTAACTCAAACGCCCATCATTGCTTTTACCGTCCTATGTAAGGACCAGAATAGTAACTGCACACCAAAATTGGCAAAATATGATACATAGATAGCCAGCAGGCACATCTTAACTCACACTTTGCATCTTACCTCTCAACTGAATTCAGCCTAAAAATATCAGTTTCAAGTGACTCATTTAATTCAACCAGCAATTGATCAACAATAATTGTCATAATCTTACTCTTCACAAATCCAGCCTAGCCAAATATCTGTGTGTATGTGTGTGTTCTAACAACCTGTTTATTATTTATCCCTTCACAGAACCACCCAACACACTGAGGTTTTTTGGAATAGGTCACAACCTGGGGCCTGTAGTCTGAAATCTGAGGTGCCCTCCTCTCTCATTTGGTGGCTTAGGTGGGGGTATAATCCAGGCAGAACTGGTGTCTCCTTTTGGATGCCACAGAAGAAGGGGGACCTAGCATCCCCAGAAAGGTGGCCACACCCAGGAAGGTTGACTGGCAGGCTAGAAAACATATGTTCTGGATAAAGACACTTTTACCTTAACAGGGGGCTGGGAGTTGACTGGGAGTGTTGTGGGGGGGCATGGAGGAGTTGTTTTGAAGGAGGTGTTTTTTGCAGGTTGTGGAGAGAAATGAAGGGAGTTTACTGGACCATCTGCAGGATCAGTAGGGCCTGCTGTTCTTTGCTGCGTCAAGGGGTAGGTGATGTAGACATCACAGCCAAAGAGGTAAGTAGGGATTAGGGCCACAATCCCTGCAGTGATATTGGTGTGGTTTCCTTTCTCAACAAGGACAGCAATGGAGGTGATCAGGTAGAGGATGGCTGCTATAAGCGTTCTGAAGAAATCACTACAAGGCCTGCCGCTATCTGTATCTTGGTCTGCAGGACACACATGTAGATGACAAAGACAGCAGCAAGGATAGCCAAATCTCCTTACCAATGTCAAGTAAACCTCAAAACTCTCCAATGGAAAAATTAGCAATTGTGTTTGTCTCTTTGAATGCAAAGCTATGATGATTAATCTCATTGATTGAAAGTTTATAAAATTTACAGAAAGACCAGAAACTACTTTCCAAGGTGGTATCAGAAGCATTCAGAGAAGCCATGCACAAAAATGATTACAGACGCTCATCTGTTTTTGCTTCTTTTTTATGCCTCATACATATTGCATTTTTTACAAATTGAAGGTTCCAGACTTTGGTAGAGGAAGTAACTACAGAAATGGTGGAAGTAGCATGAGAAGGAGAATTAGGAACCTGAAGATGTGACCAAATGGCTGCGATTTCAAGATAAAACTTTCACAGATGAGGAATTGCTTCTTACGGGTGAGCAAACAAAGTGGTTTGTTAAGATGAAAGCTACTCCTGGTGAGAATGCTGTGAGGATTGTTGAATTGACAGCAAAGAACTTAAAATATCACATAAACTTAGTGGACCAAACAGTGGCAGGCAGGGTTTGAGAGGATTGACTCCAATTTTGAAAGAAGTTCTACTCTGGGTAAAATGCTATCAAAGAATATTGCATGCCACAGAGAAATTGTTCTTGAAAGGAAGAAGCCATTGGTGCAGCAAATTTTACTGTTGTCTTATCTTGAGACATGTCCACAGCCTCCCAACCTTCGGCAACCACCACCCAGGTCAGTCAGCCGCCATCAACATCAAGGCAAAAGCGACCATCAGCAAAAAGATGATGCCTCACTGAAAGCTCTGATGATGGTTCTCATTTTTTAGCAATAAACTGTTTTAAATTAAGGCATGAACACTGTTTATTTCACATATAATGCTACTGCACACTGAATAGTATACAGTATAGCGTAGATAAAACTTTTTTATGCACCAGGAAACCAAAAAATTCATTTGACTTGCTTTCTTGTGATATTCATATTATGGCCTTGGTCTGGAACCAAACCTTCAAAATCTCTGCAGTGTACCTGTACGTTCCAAATGAGAGGGAAATGTGGAAAGTTTTCATCCTACTCTCAGCTTCCGCCCCAACCCACACATGTATATATGTGGTTAACATCTATTTATCCATTAATCATTCAATGAATAGTCATTGAGAACCTTCTATACCTTCTACGTAGTAGACACTGTGACAGTACTAAGAGATAGTAACCCTCCAGCTGCATTATAATCAGCAGATATCTAGAGTTTGCATTTCTTTTGTTAATTCCTGTCAGACATATTGGAATTTTAATAATCAACATTATGCCTTATTGTAACTTCTACTATGTTAGTGGTCTTATTTGCCTGGGACAACTATAACAAAAAAATTATAGTCTAAGATTTCTACTAAATAGCTGTTTCATACTTAATGCTTTAGGATCAGTAGAGAGCTTAGGAAAGTGTGAAAACTAATATTGCCCTCTGCTGGCAGATTCCTCAAGTAAAAAGCATTGTTTGTTTTGACATTGTACCTTATTCCTCGGTCTTCAGGGATACATTTTGGCATTAAGAGATTAGAGGTTTGTTTTTTATAAGTGATATTTGGAATTCCTTCTGAAACCAAGTCCAAAATGTCTAGGCAGTGATGATAAGCACACTCAACACTAATCAAAATAAATACTTCTTTAAAAAAAGCTCTAGTCACATCTTAAGACATTGTCTCGAACATAATGGTTCAAAATTCAGGGCTATCTTCATCTCATTTATTGAATCTGAATCTAGTTATCCAAGACTCTCCCAGGTCCTGCAAACTAGATCACTCTGAAATTTGAGTAGTCCTTGTCAGCTCATGTAACACACAATTATGCTTCTCTTTTTACCATTGAGGCATATGAATTCATCCTAGTTAAAACTCCCAATGTGGCATGAGATTGGGGGATGTCACTATCTCAAGACATTTGTATAAACTCTTAGTTTTTCATGATCCTATGTTAATTGGTTGAGAAGATTTATGAAATGAAAGCTTGTTAGTTAAAGAGATTTGAATCATGCTTGGGAGTTGCTGCCATCATTCTTTAATGAATTTCTCTGTTTTAGTAAATGCAGATGGATACAAAAAGCTTTTGTTGTGATCAAGTGCTCTCTTATTCCATCTTTGTATTTCTGGTACTTAACACAGTGTCATATATAAACTAATATTTAAGGAAGGCTTGTAGAATGGGTAAGTGCATTGGTCTATTCAATTTACTATGTTTAATCAAATTAGGGCTTATTTCTCAATAAAATACTTAGGGTAGAATGTGGTGTGGTATGTAGAAAGAACATATGTTTTTGAGTTGGACAGATTTGAATTTAAATCCTCATTTTAATACACAGCTGTGTGGTAGGAAAGCCATCTAATCTTTCTGAGCTGCAACTTTCTTATCTGTAAAATAAGAAACATAATGCTTTCTTCCTGTGTTGTTGCAGGAATTATGAGATAAAATATGTAAGGTGGCACATAATTAGCATTCAGTTAATTTTCTTCCCTTTCCTATTAAGTAAATTGCAAATTCCTCTCTTTTTCCAATCAGGGCTGTATAAGAAATGTAGCTCAGATCTATTTTGAGAAGAGAAAAAAGAGAATGTGTTGTAGTTACACTATTTGTTTCAAACCTTTTGTTCCGTGACCAGAATACAAATACGTAGACTGTAGCCCTCCTTTATCCACCGGGATATGTTCCAAGCCCTCTGTGAAGGCTTGAAACCACAGATAGTACTGGATCCTATATATTTTTTTGTTTTTTCTACATAAAATACCTACAATAAAGTTTTATTTATAATTAAGCACAGTGAGAGATTAACAACAATAACTAAAACTAAAATAGAGCAATTAGAACAATATACTAGAATACAAAGTATGTGACTGGTCTCTCTCTCTCTGAAATACCTTATTGTACTATACTCAGCCTTCTTCTTTTGATGATGTGAGATGATAAAATGTCTACATAATGAGATGAAGTGAGGTGGGTGACGTAGGCATGGTGACATAGCGTTAGGCTACTACTGACCTTCTGAGAATATATCAGAAGGAGGATCTGCTTCCGGACAGCAGTTGACCGCTGAAACCCAGAAAGTGAAAGTGCAGATAAGGGGAAATATTTGTATATAAATTCCCATACTTTGCCTGCTTTACAGCTTCTACTGACTTCAACAGATGCTACCTACACTGGAAAAGGCACTAGGAGAATTTATTTTACATACTGTCATTTTCCAATTAAATGGAAGTGGAGAAAGTAAAACACCTCCCCTTAGATTCATGATTTGCAGGCTTCAAAACACTTCACTCTCACATTAGTCCTTATTTTAAACTTAAGGGAACTGCGAGGAAGGGAAAAAAAGGGTGTGGGGGTGTGTGTGCCAAATGTGGGGAATAAAACCAGAAACCCTGATTCTGACTTGTCCAGGGATCATTCCTGACCCACCTGGGATGCACCGCCATGTGTGTTTCCCTTAGGAGCTGCCGTGTTGTGTTCCGTGCTCGCCGCCCACCACCTCGGGCACTGCCTCCTGGAACGAAGCCCCTCCTGCTGCCAGTGAGACTGTGGTCGAGTTCAAGGAGACAACCAAGTCATGAGTCCTGGGGCTCATTTCTGCTTTCTCAGTGACTCACAATGAGACATGTGGTGAGTTGTTTGAACTAACTACTTTTCCAGCATTTTGCAAAGCCTAAATGTCCTCAGTGGTATTTCTAACAATTCTGGGGAAGTTCTTCATTTATTTTCAACGTTAAAGATGCTACAGCAAGTGTGAGCAGAATGGAAAAGTTGAAACCCTTGTCTGTAGGGCTACAGACTCACAGTCTCCATTAGAAACAGCTGTGCCTGTAAGTTTTCTTCTGTGATGCATTTATTGAAATTCTTGTTGGGTTGCCAGAACTAGCTTGGGGCCAGCTGTTCTCATGATATTTTAATTAAAGAAGCTGCCACACCACCAAGAAATATTCTGTGCAAAGATGTGCAACACCTGTCTGCTGCTGTCCCTGTACCAGATCTATCTTCATGTCTAGACCTTAACATTCATTCTTACCCTTGCTGCCCCACATCCCAAATAAAGTGTTTTAAGCTGCACCCCTCTACCTTTAAGGTAATTTTATCCCCCTAAAACTATAAGCAAAATTGAGTATGTATATCCTTATGAAGAGAAGAGATTCTCAAATGAATTCTCAAATTTCAATAGATTCCCAAATGGATCCAGTATTCATAAAGTGGGTTAAAAAAAGATTGGATGTAGATAGGAACCCCTTTATATTAATTTTCATTGGATATAAAAAAATTTTTTGCCTTAAAAACCTCACCAACAATGGGAGATTTCTGAGAGTAAGTTAAAGGGTAAATAAAGTAGGGATAAAACATGGGAAAGGAAAGTTGAGTACAAATAGTATTTGTACTTAATAGTATATGTTAACAGGCAATAGATGATGAATTGCTTGAAAAGAGTAGGTCATGAAATAGAAATTTTACTACCATAATTTTACCCTAGTCAACATATTAACAATAAGTGTATGTGTCAACTTCCAGAAGAGGCCTTCTGGCAGGCAAAGGTCATCTTTCAAGTTTATAAATTCATGCTGTGTCCAAAAAGAAAGTGTATATCCAGTTTTAATGCATAGCAATTTATCAATCAATGAAATATAAGTTGCCAATATTTATTGCTTTTCTCAGCTCACCTTCCCATTTGCCCAACTAAAATAACCAGTTCAAAGCCATTGTCCATCCTTTTCTCTATCATAGTATAGAAAGGGTTATAGAAGTGCTGAATTTGCCTTACAATGTCCAACACCAAAATGTGACAGGGAATTAGCCAAACTCACTGATGTAGTCCCCAAATTGCCTCAGGCTCAGAATTTAATAGGAAACCTCACTTAAGTTTCTCCGATATACAAGGCATCCTGCCCCGACCTTTATTTTTTCCTTCTCTTTTTTCAATGTTCCTCCTGGCCCTGCCTCTGCTGCTCCTCACCCTCTTTCCCCACAAAAAAAAAAAAAACAGAGAAAAAAAAATAACATTAAGAGTAGACTTTGTCTGGTGGCAGAGGAGTCAACCCAGGACTGACTCACATAATAATTGAAGACACATCCTTGAATGTGTGGCAACAGTTTTTACAGCCTCACCATCTCTACCTTCTTTATTTTACTACTGTTGCCTTTCTCTTAAGAATCTCTCAAAGATTGATTGCGTCTAAGAAGCCCTAAGAAAAACCACTCTGGCACTAATGTCACCCACATCCAATGCTTCTCACCGCCTTTAGTTTGGCCAACAATAGAGTCTTTGAGAAAAGAAACAAGACAAAAGAAAGGGAACCATGAAAATCTGTATTTTTTTCCTCTCTCTTCCACTCTGAAAGAAGGAAGAAAGAAACTGTTAGAAAAGGAGAAAAGGACAGACAAATAAGGAAACAAAAGCAAAATGCACACACATACACATATAGCATAATGGGCAAACTTTTGGTGGAAAAGAATAACTGAATGGCAAAATGAAGTCCATGTTAGTAATGAAATGATAATTCTAGCATTTAGTTTTGGGAAAAAGTTACACTTGGCTCACTTGTAGCAAAAATCTTAATTTTTATCCCTATAGATTTATTAGCACAATAATGGAGCAGAACCAGGGCAGTAAAAAGTTACTGCTCTAAAGGAAAAAAAGTTGGTTCTACTATAAAATTTGTGAACTGTGTTTCCTCAATGCCTGAGGCACTGTTTCCAGAAGCTTTTTTAGGCTAGTATTCTATGCACACATAGAATATCAAAATAACACTGTAAGTGGGAAATTTAATAAGGTTAATTTTTTTTTAAAGAAAACTGGTTTTAGTATGAGATGCATGCTAGTCCTCACAGTCTAAGATTTATTCCAACAGCAGTAAAAAATGTTCACATTTACTGTATGGTTCAGGACAAGTCAATAATTAGTTCTAACTTCTGTATTTCTGAATTATTCAAATCTAACAAAATTCAGTCAAGATTTAAACAAAAATTCATCAAATGTCTTAAGACTTGCTGAATTCCATCTCTTCCACATAGACTTGCCTGAGTAAGGCAGCAATTTCCTGTCCTCTAACCTATCCTTGTCTTCTCAATACATATGACATTCATAAATCTGAACCCACTGTCAGCGCTCTAAGGGAAATGATGGAGCTGTGCCAGCAGACCAAAGGTAGGCTTTGCCCTGATTTTCAAAGGAGTGGGGAAAGGAGAAACAAAAGTATAAGGTCTTTGAAGTGAAAGGCTACATCTTTTATTTTATTGCCAGCACCTAGTATAATATCTGTAACATGAACGAATGAATGAATTAGTTAATTAATTAAATCAATTCAAATAGATCTGAAAACCACAGATCTAGCAAAATATAACATCTACTTTCTCTTGAAATGAAAAATATGTAGAGAAATTGTGAATCCTTACAAAGAGAGCCTGGATTCACTAAAAATAAATCGCATCAGGCTAAACCCACTAGAATTTTGTTCTTTGCCCTGTCCTGATCAGCTTGGCTCAAAATGTAATTAGCATATTAATCAAATTTGTGAATGTTACAGAATTGGTAAGGATGATTAATATACTAGATAACAGAATGGAGATCCTACGTTATCTCAAAGATCTGAAAAATGGACTGAAAGCCATTTCAACAAAGAGAAATGTAAATGACTGGCTTTAGATTCATGAAAATCATTTTTAAATTTAAGATGAGAGAATCCAGACTCAGTGGTCTAAGCAATATGGTATGCTATGGCATGAAAAAAATAATGCAATGATTTCAACTTACCACAGCTCAGTATGAGCCAGTGGTATAAGATGGCTACTAAAAAGATAATGTAAGCTTTAGTATTAATAGAAACAGTCCATAAGAGCAAATAGTCCACTGTATTCTGCATTAGACAGAATCCATCTTTGGCCTTTGGTGTGACACTTTAAGGGAAATGCTGACTTTCTGAAGAAGATTGAGAGAAGCATGACCAAGATGGTGAGAAGCTTTAAAGGCACATCAGATGAGGAACATTTAAGAAAGTTGGAGCACTCAAGTTGAGGGAGATGAATATGAATAGTAACCTTCAGATTTGTTTTTATTTATTTATTGGCCCTCTAGGACACCAAAGTATAATAATCATAATACTTGGTTTAAGACACATTCTCATCACTGATCCATTAATGTTCTTAATTTTTTATTTTCATGTTTAATTGCTAGCTTACCTACAATAATGTACCAAGATCTCATGAACCTACTACCCAAAAAGAAAATAATAACTTTGGCAATAATTTACTTCCATTTCTAGCAGATGCTATAAGGGTATCTCTGGCTGATGGCCCCAAAGATAACTCCCATTCTTAAAGGGCAATATTGACTACCAATGGAGCGGTGAGGTCTGTGCACCCTCCTCTTGAAACTGGGAGGACCACTGTAACAATCTTGACCAACAAAGTTGGGCAAAAGTGACACTCTGCAACTAGGCTATATCATAAAGAAGCCATGAACTTTTGCTTTCCTCCCTTAAGATGTTTGCTCTTGGGATTCAGCTATCATGTTGTAAAGAAGCTCAAATTAGCCATACTGAGAGCCCAGGTAGAGAGGCTACATATAGGTGTTCCAGGCATTAGCCAGCATTAACAGCTAGACATCTCCAGATGATTCCAATTCCCAGCAGCCAAGAAGTCAGCCTATCTTTTCAAGTCTGTTCAGTTGAGGCTCAGACATCATGAAGCAAACACAAGATATCCTCATTGTTTCTTGTCCAAATCTCTGATCCATAGATTAGAACATTAAGTTGTTTTTTTTTTATGACACTAAGTTTTGGGTGGTTTGTTATAAAGCAAAAGTAACTGAATACCAGTATGTGGCCATCTTCATTGTATTTTCCCATTGCACTTGACTTAAAGTAACCACCATTTTGTATCCTGTGTTTATCTATTCCTTCCTTTCATCTCATATAATTAGATATCATTACCAAATAAGCCTGAGAGTATATTTTTAATTTTAATTGTTTTTACTTCATAAAAAGGGTATCATATTTAATATACTCTTTGGTAACTTATTTTTCACATAATATTATATTTGTAATATCCATTCTTATGTTGCTCATTTTGTCTGCTGGATAACATTCCACTGACTGGATTACACACCAGTTGATCATCCACTCTCCTATCAATGGGCTGGCAGGCTGTCCCAGATTTTTGCTGTTGTGAATAGTGCTGTCAAGAACAGCCTCATACGTGTCCCTGGAGTATTTGTATATAAGTTCATCTTGGGAATATCAGTAAGAATGGGAATACCAGAAGGTAGGATATGTCAAATATTTAAAAGAATGTGGTAAGGAAGAGTGTGGCAAGTAAGCCACAGTATAAAGAGCTAGCCCTGGAACCAGACGACTTTCAAGGGAATCCAAGTTTTGCAGCTCAAAGCTTTGTATGTCCATGGACAGTTCATTCTGTTAATCTACAAGAAATTATTGTTGAGATTTAATTTGACAATATGAAATCTGTAAATTATAGTGATATAAAATTATGACATTATTTTTAAGAATAGAGGTATTGTTATATGTGTTACTACAGGGGAGAAAAAAAAAAGAATTAGGTCTAAAGGCTGGAAGTTACAGTGACTCAGATTTTGTACCAAACAGAAAAAAGAACTTTCAACGATTTAACCTATACAATAGAACAAGCTTCCTGGAATGGCTGAGTGAAGACTGGGTCTGGAGTTAAGTCTGATCCGTGATCTGTGACCTGCAATACCAGTTCAGGGAGGGAGGGAGCTCACAATGAAAGAATGATGGGCTAGGCTTCAGGACCAAAGGGTTGTGGAGGATTCTTTGCCAAGAAGAGAGGAAGATGGCCATGTGAGGAGTCAGAAACAAAGGCAGAGATTGGAGTTATGCTGCCACAAACCAAAGACTATCTGGCCTACCAGAAGCTGGAAGAGATAAGGAAGGATCCTTCCTCCCCTAGAGGATTCAGTGGGAGCATGGCTTTCCCAACACCTTCATTTCAGACTTCTGGCTTGCAGAGCTGTGAGAGCATACATTTCTGTTGTTTTAAGCCAACCTGTTTGTGGTAATGTGTTACAGCAGCCCTATGAAAGGAGTACACTGTGAGATATCAAGGACTCAAGAAGTCCCTATGAATGGATAATTGTGCAGCAAGGATGCTGTGAAATAGATCTCTTTATTGAATGGAAGCTTGGACATGATGATCTCTGAGGATCCCTCCTGACTCTGGGATTCGCCATGCATCCATCCAGTAAAATTCTTACACCAATAGACATGCAGATTGCAGTTAGTGGGTTAGAAAAGTCAGATATCTATCACATGCATTCATGTAAACACCACAAAAATTTTAAAAGATATGCTTTGCTTCCCAAAATACCATGGATGCCAACATATCTCTAGGCATCAGTTCCCACATTCTGTTCTGACAAGATAAAGAAAGGGGAGAGTAATAGATTAACCTCATAGTAGCCATTTGGGGTTATTAGGTACAATAAAAGTAGAAAATAAAATATGAATACAACAAATTTGTGCTTGTCCTGCCAAGAAATCTCGTGCCTAGAGGTGTTTTTTTTTAAAGAAAGCAAGATAAAAAAAAAAGAGTATCAGATTATATTACTCCATTTTCTGAATTGAAGGCCAGAATTCAGAAAGTCCAGATAATTGAATTAGTCTCTGCACCATCATAATAAAGCAAGCTCACGATTTTCCCAAAAGTTAGAAGGTACCAATGATACATTTTTCGCTATGAAATGTTCACAGTACTTTAGGAAGGCTCTTAATGGTACGTGATTTATTTCTGTTTAATCTATGTTCCTGTTCAATATTTTAAGTTTTATGTTCTTACATTTACAGTCTCTCTTGGATTATAAACTCTGAGAGAGAGAGAAAGAGAGAGAGACTCTATTTTATAGATACACCATGCCACAAGACCCTTGAAAATTCTTAAATTAGAGCAAATAGTGATTTAGTTAAATTATCATTGTGTTTTGTCTTAAACTGTAAACTAAGGGTACTTTTTGATCCCCCAGTGTAGTTGGCATGATTAAATAAGATGAGGGCCAGGCTTCTGCACAGTGGCTAGCAATCCATAAATCTCCATTAAATATCAACTCCAGGTTTGGTACGGAGACAAGTATTAAGAATCAGTATTTGGGCTGCTCATCTCTGGAGCATACCCACACTCCCCCCTTGAGTGTGTACTTGACTTTATTTCCTTGTTAAAAAAAAGTCAATATTTGTGCTTAAAATTAAATGTGTGAAGTACTAAGATCTTTTCCCTCATCGTGATATGGTGAAAGTGGGAGAGTACAGGGTGACCTCTATAAGCACAGGCTTTAGAGCCGCACATTCAAGGATTTAGACCCCAGCTCTTCTACTCAGATGTGTGATCTCAGGTGGGTTATCTAACTCCCTTATCATCAGTTTTCTTATCATTAAAGAGCTATTTTTAGGGTTCCTATATGAATATTAAACATAATGTTTGTAAAGCACTGAGTGTGTCTATTGGGCACACAGTCAGCATTTGATAAACAGTAAATTCAAGGGGGCCCGGCCTCATCTCAAAAGGTTCCTCTAAGTACTTTCCATTCTTCTACACACAGCTCTTTATCTAATAATCTGAATTCCTTTTTTGTATAGTTATATGCATATTTATGTCATGTCTATATTACTAAAAAAATTACTTTTTTATTACTAAACAACTAATTAAAATACAGTCAAATTTTTCAATGTAAATGCTTTGTTAAGGAAATGTATCAAAAATTGGAAAAAGGAAAAAAAAGTAGATAGCAAGTCTTGTCAGTATTATATGGGTTGAAGGCCTACCCAAGGATTGTCTAGGTCATGCCATTGTTTAATTTACTATTTACTACTGATTAAAGGTCCCAGACTTCATGATGGTATCATGAACCTTAGAGATTTCCAATAGAGAAGCAAATAATGTCTCTTTTGTGGAACAGATAATATAAAGGGTTATGCTTATTGACCTATAGGCTATGAGCCAGTTTTTTGTATCTAGTCCAGCAATCTTATCCTAACATTCCTTTTTTAAATTGCCTGTAAGTACCTAAGTCCTCAAATGCTCTTTGAACCTGTCTCAACATCTTCCCAATTCCCTCATTAATAAATGAGTAAATAAACTCTTCAACATGGGTTCATTTTATACATGCGAGTCATGGTTTTAATTTTTTTTAATTATGTTAGCAGTGCTGAGAAAGCTTATTAGGAAAATAATTACCATCATCTTTTACAAAATGAAAAATTATTTGGCAATGTGAATTATCATGTTCTAATTCAGCTGCTAAATCAATTCAGAGTTTTTCTACATGTTTTCTTGTAGCTGGGCATCCTTGTGTTCAGGCCATTGACTTGATGGTGTACAGATGCCACTTGCTGCAACAAGATAAGTTGGAGAAGTTCTAAAGTCTCTTCTACAACTGCATTCACAATGAAATAAAAATCACTGTAACAATTGCTATCGGCTTCCTTTCCTTTGCTTATTCCACTCTTTATTGATGGTCTGATAGATAAGGCTCACGTCACCACATGCTCACAATGTCTGGCTAGCTTCACACAAATGAAATACAGTTTCATTCCAGTTTTCCTGCCAACAGGAGAGAATAAACAAAGCTGGACTCTGAAGGAGTGGGCTTGTTGGTAGAAGCTGCTCTGCACCTTGTTAATACGTAATGCTCATCGACACAGGGACCATTTGGTAACACTTGGAGCCAAATTTCTGCTTAATTCATGACTACTTTAAGCCATATGAACTACCATGGATGCACGTACCCAAGGTTTGGAAGCATGAAAAGTGTGGGCTACACAGATTTGAATTTAAAATTTGTGGATAATTCACAGTCTAATGATCCACGTTTCCATGGACAAAAAGTTGAGTTATAGGATGAATTCAGTAAGCACAAAATAGGAAAAACAGAAAAAACAAATGGTGGGATTATTTTCTTCATAGAAGGATTGTCCACTGTACAAAAAATGCATAATAAGGCCTTTGAGGAGCAAAACCCCCTAGGACTCTAAGCTTTTCTTTTCCTTCCTTCCTTCATTGTTTCCTCTCTTGCTCAGTACATACGCCTAAAGCAGCACAGTAGAATGAGCAAGGCTTTGATGTGTGACCTCACAGAAAGCTATTCATCTCCCTTGGCTAGGATTTTGACTGAGTAGGCCTAGTGGAATCCTCAGACTCCATTAAACTCCCGTGACTTACAGACATCTTTCAAGAGGATGTATTACATAACATATTCCTCAAGTTATGTGAGGAAAGTAATTGTCAGAAAACATCCAGAGCCTCAGCTCACCTAAGGAGAAATGACCGTGTTTTGGAATGGATGTACTCAGGCTGCTGACTTGTTTTGTCTCGGAAAACATGGTTAAAAAGAACACCACATGAAGCAAGTTTTAGGGCTTCCAATCAGAGCTTTACCAAAAACTTTGTCCAGCCTTGAGCATGTCACTACGCCTCTATAAAATGAGAACTCAGACCAGATCTCTCTCCTAGTGCTAATTTTCATTACCCACCCAATATTTAGCCAGTTGCAAGGGTAGCTAGATTAAGCCTATATTTTCCATTTATTGGTACTGCAAACATGCATTAGGGTCACACATCCTAGCTTTGGTACTCACAAGCAGTGAATACTTTGGACAAGTCACTTAAACTTGTAAAACCTCAGTGTCCTTATCTGTAAAATGCTATTTACAGCATGTATTTTGAAGGTTAAATGGCTAAATACATTTAAAATTTCTAATATACAGTTAAGTAGTATGTACTTTCACTCAGTAAGTAGTTGTTTATCCTGTTGCAGCCATGGTCTAGTCAAGCTTCCAAGCTGAAGGAAAATTTTTGCATAATTATTTTTTAAAATCTATTTTCCAAGTGTATATGCTTTTTCCATGGTGCAACTCACTCGTCACTTCAAGATATCCTACTAGAATTGAAATTAAATTTT
>JAVSCE010015034.1:0-149681 GCA_032199065.1 Smutsia gigantea
AAGTCCCACTTCATCCCAGCTCTTACATGCCCTAGGATGGCTGCCGCATGCAGTTTGGGGGCAGGCTGCAGAATCTCCAGGCAGCCCTTGACCCAGCAGCTGAGGGGGTGGTGCTGGCCTTTGCAGTCTGAGCCACGGGGCCAGTCATCCCCGATGCACTGCATCCCAGTCAGGACTGCCTGGTCTCTGAGACATGCCACCTTGTAGTTCCTTTGATTACCCACCTCTAACTTATTCTCTCTTTCTTTAAATTCAGCATGGCATAGGCCTGCAAATATGAACTTTAGCATAAAGATGGGCTTTCATTGGCATGTACTACTATTTGAGTAAGACACTTGAACTCTTTGAGCCTCAGTTTCCTCATCTCTAAAATGGAGCTCTGATGGCATATGCTGGGCTGCTGTCTGGATGAAATGAGACACCACCTCAGAAGTCCACCCCGTATCAAAAACACTGTAGGGCCTCTGTAAATGGTGTCTGCAATATTAACTCTAGTGACTTCTTCTCCGTGCTTCTCTGTGGGCCCAGGTGGGCGCTGAGCTAAGGGGGCCCCTTCCCAGAGGCTGCATCTTCTCTGCAGAAAGGCAACCCTAGCTCCACTCCCACCATGCAAGCCAGCCCCTCGGGCTCCCTTCACTCCCCTTCGGCTTCTGGGCCGCTTCTCAACACCAGCAGTGCCCTGCTGCCCCTTGGACCCCTTGCCCTGCTTCTGCTTCAGCCTCCTCCCAGGCTGGCCTCCAGCCCTGTTCCTTTTGGTTCCTCTCCTGTATCGGTTTCCTTTCCTTTGGCACCTCTTCCATCCAGCTGCTTTTTCTTTGTCCACCTTTTCCTCCCCTGAGGCTGTTGGGGGAAGTCAGTGTCTTTCGTCAGAGACCCGCTGACCCTCCTGTGCAGAGTGGCAGCCCCTCAGCCCACCCAGCTCCCTTCAGCTGTGGGAAGATGGCCTGTGGGTCAGACTGTGCATCCTGAGAGTGGAGATCATGACTTGGCCCCTCAGCCCAGAAGCTGGAAGGGAGTGGAGGAAGCCAGGGGAACATCCTGCATCACAGGAGCTGGGTGAGGGTTGTCTGACTTCAGAGAAGATGCAGCCTTGGGAAAGGGGACCCCTTCAGCTCAGTGCCCACTTGGACCCACGGAGGAGAGTGGAGAGAAATATCCACTGTAATTAATACAGCAGCTAACATTTACTGAGGCCCTACGATGTTCTTGGGGACAAATCCAGAGTCCTGTTGTGTCCTCTCCAGCTCTGGGAGCCTGTTGGTTGGGGCAGCCTCTCCGGTGACTGGAGGAGGAGGTCAGCACTTCCAAGGGGAGCTGGGCTGGCAGCCTGTGCAGGCCACAAAGCCCAGTCACAGCAAGTTGTCCTCGGTTCCAAGGACATGCAGAAGGAGAAAGCCAGAGTCAACCCCAGTGTCTTGGAGCCAGAAAACTAGCCACATCTGGAGTCTTTTTTCTCCTGGGAAGTGAAGGAATATTTTTTCAAGAGGTTGTTTCCATTTCATACCTTTAAAAAGACTTGGTCTTCCTCTACCACCTTCCTTGGGACTGGGGCCAGACTGTGGAGCAAAGAATAGTTTTGTCACTTGTAATGTCCTGCCCACTCATTCACTCAGGGACACTTAGCAAGCTTTGTGCCTGGCACTGGGAATAATAAGAGGAAAGCTACCCTGGTCCTCAGAGAGTTCCTAGGCTGGGGACTGACAGATAACAGGCATTACGGTGGAGCAGCAGCGACAGTAGCCAACTCTCCCATCAGTCCTCTCCACCGGGCGGTTCTGAGCATTTTCTGTGTAGTAGCTCATATGGTATAAAGAACAGTGACAGTTCTCGTTCAGTGGATACTGCTGGGCCCCAGGTCCTGTGCTCAGGGCAGTGCCTGGCCATGCCCACGAGGGAGGTGCTGGTGTTTAAGGGACAGCTCAAGGACCTGAGCTCCCCTGGGGAGTTGAAGGAGCCTGCTAGAGGCCGTATATTTGCAGCTGGAAGCCTGGGACTCGGACCCCCATCTGTCTGGCCTCTTGGGGTGTTCCTTCTTGCTTCTCCAACTTGCATCAGGTTTGGGGATCCTGTGAGCCACCGGAAGAAAGAAGGCTCCCTTTGGCCACCCTATTGCTGAGAGGACCCGCCTGTCCCATCCCAGGAGGCCCTGGCCATTCCCCACGTGTAGGCCTGTTTGTGGCTTGTGGCCACCTCCTCAGATTCCATAACCTGCCGGCCTTGGCAGGAGGCTTTCCAGCGCACGCAGGATTGTTCCTCACCCCACAGGCCCCCTGCCAGTTGTGTTGAGCTGTCGCAGATTGTTCTCCTTGCTGCCTGCCTGCTCTACCATACAGTTTAATCAGTGGGCTAATGGAGGGCCCCTGTTCTCCGGAGCCGCCTTCTCCACTTCTTGGCCCTGTTAGAGAGCCTGGTCCCCTCCCTTCCCCAGGTGAACCCCATTCAGCAGGCTTCTGGCAGTGGTAACTAAGCTGGGCGCCCAGCCCACCACCTGCTCAGTACTTTATAAAAGTTTAACCTTAATGGTGTAATGAGCTCCCATCATAAAGCAGCTGGAATGGTGCATCCTGGGATGTATAAATTATAGGAGCCCTCTGAAGTTGTAATTGGAAATGGCAGCAACTGGAATGTTGAAAGAGGCTGGCTTCTTTGGGCTGAGCCTAGCAATTCTCTGCTTCCTTTCAAAAGGTACACAGAACTGAGTCTGGCTGTGAAAAAGAATGTCCTCAGACCAAACTGAGCTCCTGGTTCCTCCGCCCCACTTCCCACTTCCTGCCCCCCACTGTGTCTGCAGAGCCTGCTGGCTTTGGAGGCGGGACCCCCATCCAGGCCCTGTGCTCTGGCTTGATGCTGAAGACCAGTGGGCCCAGGAGGGAAGGAAAGCAGACATGGCCCAGCAAACGGGGTAGGCTCCAGGTTTGACATTTCCCCCGAGAGCTTCAGAACAGGTGGCCTGGCTCCCCCAGCCTCCAAGATCTCATCTGGACAGTGGGGAGTTCGAGCCCCCTGGCCGAGTGGTTGTGGGGACCCAACAGGAAATGCAGCGGGTGTTGTAATGTGGGGTTGGGAGCTCAGGCTCGGAAGCCTACCGACAGTCTGGCTTCCTGTTGCAGTTCCTGCTGGTGGTACTTGTGAAACCTTAACCAAGTCACTTGACCTCTTAGCTGCAGTCTGTAAAATCAGAGCCTGCCTCTGAGGAGTGTTAGGAGGATGCCATGGGATGACGCTTGTCAAGGACTCAGCATAGTGCTTGTTCGAGGCCACACGTACTCAAGGAGCTTGCCAATGCAGATTCCCCGTTGAGGCCAGATGGGGCCCTGACCTGCTCCTAGTAATGTGGCGCAGACCACACCTTGAGTGGCCAGGGCATAGTGTTTGCCCATAGGAAGTGCTTAAGGAGTACTCGCTGCAGTGACCAGTCCGGGCACAGTGCCTGCCAGCGCCTGTGTGCCGCGCCCACATGGTTTAAGTCAATGCCGAGTGTGGCCCCTGAGCCTGTGGCGGGAGAAGCACCCGGGAGCAGGTTAGAGATGGCATCTCAGTGTCCCCCAAGCCCCGGATCAGAATCTCTCAGGGCGGATTATCAGCTCTGACATGCTTCTGCTGGCTGGGGTGGGGATGCTCTGGTGCGGCTCAGCCCATGGAATGGGCCCACCTGCTAGAGCAGGGCTTCTCTGAGTGCAGGGCAGTATCCCAGCATCAGACCCTCCATGGCTGGCCATGGTGGGCCTTGCTCAAGAGATACGTTCCTGAGCCAGCAGATTGAGAATTTCTGGGCAGGGCCTGAGAATCTGCATTTATCCATCTCCTCACTGCCTGTTTGAGAGTTGCTGGAAGTCACTCACTGTCTCAGAGCTGTGGTGACAGGCAGGACCCCCACTCCCTCCTCTCCTCCCCACCTTGTGCACAGGGCTTTGCCTCTGCGGGGTGGGGGTGGGGGTGTGGGTGGGGAGCCAGCACTAGACAGGTGTCGGGAGCCCCAGGCTCCAGCAAGGTCCGTCTGGGGTCCTGGAGCTGCTGCCTTGGGCCCAGCTCTGGGGATTTTCTCACAGTGAGAAGAAGGAAACAGCCTAATGGCCACCAGTAGGAAATTGGTCGAAGGAACTCACATGTGCCATGCACTCAGGCTACTTTGCAGTAACAAGGGAAGATGGGGCTGGAAAAATGTTTCATGAAGAGACATGTTCACCTTCTCTAGGTCAGTGAAGAGAAGTGGTAGGTACAGAATGATCCCATATTTGGACAGATGAAACAAAAGACTAGACAGATGTTAATAGTTTTCCTAATGGGATCATCAGGGATTTCTATTTTCTTTCTCTTTCCCTTTCTTTGTTTCTGGTTTTTTTTCCACCTACATTTAACAAGTCATCTTTATTTTATATATTTTTTCTATTTTCTATGGAGAACCTATATCTTGTAATAAAAAGAAAAAAGTGGGCATAGATAAGCACATCAGGTTGGGGACCCTCGGGTCACCGGTGCGAGGGGGGCAGGCCCAGACTCCTGGGACAGTGCTCCTCCAGCTCGACCCCTGCACTGGGGTGGCCTTCACCATGGCCCCTCACCTCCAGGCTGCTCTGGGTGCTCCCCAGTCCGTCACTGTTACCCTCCCATTCCCCCTGCCTCTCTGCTTGTAGTCTTCCCTGGAAAACAGCCAGTGTACCTCCTCCAGTTCACTAAACCAAGAATGGGGAGGGGAGGAGCAGAGTTCAGTTGTCATCTGGGCACCACCTAGGCGCCTAAACCTGAGTTGCAGGGTCTAGATGTATAATATGTGCTTGGGGAGTCATGGTTGAATGAATGAGGTTTGGAATGCAACCAAGGACTGCATAAAGACCCATAGCTGTATGACCTTGGGTACATCAGCAGGCCTCTCTGGGCTCAGGGTCTTCATCTCTAAGATTCAGGGAGCCAGGGAGGCTTCAATTCTGATTCCCTCCAGGCCCTTTCAGCTCTAATCTCTGGGGAGTCAGGTACCTTCCCACTCCTGTCACCTTGCTGGTTTTCTAGACTTGTACTGTCCAAGAGGACCCCACCTGTCCATTCCAGCTGACCAGTGAGAGTGTGTACAGAAACAGCTGCTCAGGCCCTCCAGGCAAGGATGGCAGGAGGGAGGGAGACCTGTGGTGCCGGAGAAGAAGAGTAAGCCACCAACAGCAGAATGCTTGGAGGCATGGAGCCGTCCTTGGTCTGATACTGGCCTCTTGCGAGCCTTTGTAGTCTTTGCACGGCCTGTGGTCAGGTATCTGCTTTTCATCTTCTCCTGGCCAGAGCTGCCCTGTACCAGTGCCCCAGCCCTGCTTGTAGCTGAGGCCCTGTTTCCATCAGGCCCAGCAACCCTGGGTCTCCACTGATCCTTTCAGCCGCTGTTTTCCAGTGAGTGGTTCAGTGGGAAGGGAGGATGGAAGAAATCCATTCAAGCCCTTTGTTTGAAAGACATTTAAATAAACCCATGAGATTTGTGTGGTCACATCTTTTCAGGCTTTTTTCAAAGAAATGGATGGGTTTCTGAGTTTCACCAACTTCCCTGCCTGGCAAGTGCAAGAGGCCCAGCTTCAGAAGAACCATGGAGAGGTGAAGCTCAGACAGGGCTGGAAGATCAAAGCTGGGGGCTGGGGCAACCTGAACTTGAGCTTCCATCTCCCCCAGCTGTGGAGGGGCTCCTGCCCAGGTAATGCCAAGTGTGTGTCTGCCTATGATGCTGGGGAAGCAGCCCCATGGGCCCTGTGTGCACTCAAGAGTATGTTTTTCCTGGCCCCAGGAGCTCACAGGAAATAACTTTGCCAGCAACCCAGAAGCAGGAGTTGGGAGCTAATGGTGGTGCTCAGCACGTAGTCCTGCAAGGGCAGAGGGGATGGAGGCAGGCCTCTGTGCTGGCTCCAGGGATCTGGCCCGTGCACAAGGTGCATCTGCTGTGGGGATTCTGGGAGGCCTTTGTGTGTGGGGTCAGAGGACGGTGAAGAAGAACAAGCCAGCCTTACCTTTCCCGCCTTTCTTCCTGGTGGTGAACTGCATCCTCCAGGAAGCCTTGCCTGCCTGCCTCAGGCTGAGCAGCTGTACCCACTGTACCCAGCATCATAGCTCCGTACTTGCTGGCCGGCATGCAGATTTCCTTATCATTCTGTGTCATAAGCCTCGAGGATGGGGCTTTTCATATTCATGTTCTTGTCCCCAAAGCTCCTTCCTAAGGTGCCATTGAATACACCTGAACCTCAGCTGGGGCTCCCAGGCCCTGGGTCTGCTCTCTTGCCCTAGTCTTGGAGCCCACTGGAGACAGTGGGTAGGGGTGCTCACCCTCCCCTCACTCTCCTCACCTGCACTCAGAAGGTGGCCCCATCTGGGCAGGAGTCAGGCGGGAAAGGAATGGAGTAGTGGGGTGGATGAGTTCAACAGAGAGGCACTGGCCAGAATGTCCCTTGCAACAGACCCAGCCCACAGCTGCCCCAGGCAGGATCTCATGGGCCCTCTCCCCTGCACCTTCAGGTGGCCTGCAGCAGTGAAGTGACCTTGATGCCAACCGGTCTGGCAGGTTTCTTCAGGGACAGGATGTCCTGCTGGGAGCAGCCTTTGTGCCATCTCTTCTGTCCCCCCTTTCAGGCTTTCCTCTCCTGGCCTTGCTCTCCTCATTGTCCTCCTCTCCTCTCCAGCAGGCCCCTGACCCTGCCCTTGCAGGGCAACAAGTAGGGGGGGGGGTGCCCAAGCAGGAGTCAGAAGCCAGGGCCCCACAGGACAAAGTAGGGTGTCCATGGCCCTCTCCCTATGAGGCCCTGGGACCCAGGATACCGGGCAGCTGGGATGACAGGCACTGGGGAGGAGCTAACCATTCTTCCTCCCCTTCCCCTCTGCCGTGCCAAGGCTAAGGAAAGGGAGCCTTCTTCACACTGTGACTCCTCCCTGCCCCACTGCCAGGCTTCCCTCTCAGGGAGCAGGAAATGGGGGTGGGGGAGCCCGGGTGTTCCTCTCGCCCTCTGCAGGGAGGGGCTGGGTGCCCCACTCCGTAGGTGTCAGCGGAACTGTCACCCAGCGGCGGGCACTGGTGCTGGGATTTCCCTGGCTGACTCACCCCAGCCTGGCTGTGCCTCAGCCTAGGCAGGAGTTGTTTGTGAAGGTGCCTGGAAGCAGCACACGGGGGGGAGTACCGGGAATGGAGGAGCAGGGCCTGGGGCGGGAGTGGGCAGGGCCCCCACGGAACTCTCAGGCCCCCAGCTGCCTTCCTCCACACCCTGAGACCCCAAGCTGTCCATCAAGCACAGTGCCCCTCCCCACCGTGCCATCCCAGCCCCACTCTGCTTCCCAGCTCGGGAGGGGCAGTCAGGCATTGAGGGTCTGAGCACAACAGGGGCTGCTCCTGCCTCCTAAAAGATTCTCCCCAAGGGTGGAATGCCTTCCCTCCAGAGAATAGAGAAGCCATTGATTCCCTGGATCCCCAGGCACTTCATGGACAGGGCAATGTGGTGAGGGACTGCTGGAGGCAGGAAGTGGGGCCCGCTTAGTGACCCAACCAGGGGCCAAGGACCCCTGGAGAAAAGGAGAAAACTGTAGGCGCAACCCCTGGACGTACCACAATGCCCTGGAGCACATCTTGGCGCCCTCCCCCACCCCCAGCTGCCTGTGTGTCCTCGTCTGGGAGCAGGCAGCGGGGTGGAGGTGTCGCAGTTACAGCGTGTGGGGGGCTGGGAGAGGGCGCACAGGCAGAAATGTGGAGTGGGACGCTGGGGAGCAGGCCTGTGGTGGGCGGTGGCAGCAGAGCGACAGGGGTGAGCTGGGGGTGTGATGGGGTGTACAGTTCTGGGTGACTGCCCCAGAGTCCCTGCCTTCGTGTTGCCCATGGGAGGGAGGGTCTTCCCCTGACCACTCTACCTGCAACAGCGGGGCCAGCAGCCCACCGGGGCCCAGCTGCCAGGGCTGAGGTTCACAGGGTAACATTCAAGACCCTGGAACAGCTCTGTCTTGGCGAGCTCTTCTCAGCCCCCTACCCGCTGCCTGGCTGGGGAGAAATGCAGCAGTTTCTGTTGGCCGGGTGCCATTGGGCAGCTCTGGTGTCTCTGATGAGCAGGCGGCCTAACCCCCCTGGAAGCACGAATGGCCCCGTTGGGCACGCCCATCCCTCTGTGAGCAGGCGCAGGGAAGGGTGGCCCAGGGCAGGGATGTGGCCCATGTGCCCAGCTCCTGAGTGATAGGAGGGCACAGCCAACAGGGCAGGGCGTCCCCGTCTGGCCCACTGCTGCCATAAGGAGCACTGAGGCTGACTGGCTGTTGCCTAAGTGGGCGGCTTGAACAGGCAGGGTGCAGGGAGGCCTGGCCCAAACTGGGAGGGCCAGCACACCTCCGCCCTCCAAGGGTGGCTCTTCAAAGGACTGAGGACCGCCCTGCAGAGGATCCTGCAAAGCCTGGGAGCTGCGCTTCGGGGCAGGATTCCAGGCTTTGCTCCCTGCCTGCTCCTGACCTCAGTGTTGCCTGGGGCAGGTGTCTCCATCCTTGGCTCTCGTCTTCCTCCCTAAAATGAGTTTGTGTGACTCATTTGCCCAGAAGGTTCCTTCCCACTTAGAGTTCTGTTGTTTTTTAAACCCCCAGCGTTAGAGAACAAGGGAGGCCCCAGGACCTTCTGATGGGCCTAGGTGGCTAGGTGCTTCTATATTGGGGAGCAGGGCCCAGGTCCCCTCTTGGATTCTCCATTTCTTCCTCCCCAGGGGAAGGGATAGAGAAAATGAGATAATGGTCAGAGGTTCCCAGTACAGGGCCTTGCGGCGGGTAGTTGCGCTCTCACTAAACAATAGCTGTTATTGTTCACCTTGTTATCATTGTGTCTGAGTTACCATCATTATGGAGTCGGTCTTCAGAGCCTGCGGTGGGTGGGTGGGGGCTCTGGGGGGCTCTCTAGAAGAGGCGGTGAGCTTGTGTCCTGGGCTGCCATCCTGGCTGCTGGTCTGCTCAAAAAGCAGGTCAGATGGGGGCAGTCAGAGGGTCTGGGTGGGCAGAAGGGGGCCCCGACACCCCTTGGGCTTGGCTAAGCTACCAGCTCCCATCTGCAGAGGGGCAGCCCACTCTCCACAAGTTGGCTGGGCCCTCAGTACCGAGGAGTGTGTGTTCTCCGGGCATCTTGTCCACAGCAGATGGCAGCCACAACTCCCTCTCCCTGCGGTTCTGGCTGCACTTCCCTTCCCTCTGCTAACCCCCCCGTTAACTTTGGTTTCTGATTTTGGAGTTGGGGAGACAGCCTGCAAGCCCCCAAAGCTGCCTGTGACTGTGGGTGAAAGTTGGGGCTCAGATTGTGGAAGTTTCCAAAGGAGAGGAAACCTTGAGCCCCCGTCTGCTTGACATCAGTCAGAGAAGCACCATCTTGCCCTGTTCCCTGCATGCTGTCTGGGTCTCTTTGGCCAAACGGGCCAGCAGGGTGATCTCAGAGGAACAAGGGAGTGGGCCCAGGGCCTGGTTTGACATTTTTTGAGCAGCTGCTAGGCACCAGGTCATCTGCTGGGTGCCAAGGACGCAGGCAGAGTGCAGCCCTGCCCTCCACGAGCTTCTAACCTAATGAAGAGCCAGGGTGCCAGCGGCAGGAATGGAGGGCCTCTGAGTGGGTTGGCTCCTGGTTGGCAGGTTTCTGAAGGTTTCACAGAAGAGGTGGTGCTTAAGCTAAATCCTGGAAGGCTAAGGAATTCCCAGGCAAGCAAGATCAGAAAAGACATTCTGTGTGAAGAGAGCAGCCCATGCAAAGGCATGAAGAGCTCTGACCCTGCAGAGCGCTCAGCTGTGACAAGTAGTAGAGCAGATAAAAACCAAGCTGCCTCATCAGCACATGCCGTTCAACCCCAGGCTAGGGTCTGGGAGGAAGAAACAGTGTTCCTCTGGCAGCTTGTGGGGTGGGGTCAGCCGGAAGCAGATGCCCTGTGTGGGGGCCAGCAGGAGAGCCCCTGCTAGGGGAGCCACAGGTCTGAAGATCCCCTTGGGGCTGAGGTTAGGGGCTCGTGGAGTAGCTGGGCAAGCGTGCCCTCAGAGGGTGTGGTGCCTAGACTTCCACAGTACTGCCCCCTGTCCTCGGACCTGCCCCGGCTCCAGCTCACATCCCTGTGGCACTGGGCAGAGCACCTCCATGAATCGAGACCCTTGTCTGTGGAAATTCTGCACTGTGTCCTCACACAGGCCTCATCCTATTTAACCTTCACTTGTTCAAAGTCACACAGCTACAATGGGGCCAAGCAGAGGCTCCAGACCCAGGTTGGACTGACCCTCCCCAGCATGCCTCCTGCTGGGTTATGTCCCCGTCTCCTGGAGAAGACTCAGTGTACCTTGGAGGTGGGGGTGGTACCCAGACATCAGAAGCCCAGCTCCCTGAGGACTCACTCGTGCCCTGCCCACCCCACCCTCACTCAGGCTCCTCTCAGAGGGCAGAAGGGGAAGGCGAGTCATCCACCCGGGGGCCCCCAGCAGCGGCTAAGTGCCGTCCTGTAGGGCAGCAGGCCCAGAAGAGTGGTAGCCCACAGTGTTTGCTTTTCCCAGCCGTGCTATTTCCTGTGCCGCTCACACCTGGCTCACTGTTTGCCCAAGGATTTGCCCTCCAGGAAGATGGGTGCGGCAGGGTGAGGGTAGAGGTACGGGGTCAGCTGCTTCTGGGCTTCCAGCTTTTCTGCAGAACTGAGGGCTGCACTGCCCAGAAGTGCCACCACCCTGCAGTCGCCAGTGCTGCCCCCGGCCTCGCCCATGCAGTGCACATGACTGCAGCGCTGAGCCTGGCATGCCAGGCGGCTGGACAGTCAGCAAGGAGCGGGAGAGGTCCCCAAAGCCCTTGTACTGGGCACTGCCCTGGGTGTGGGGGCAACGGTGGCTTCAGTGGGCATTTGTGTGGCCAGGGGCAGAGGAGCACATGGCCCAAGGCAAAAGCTGCCTCTTCCTGGAACTGCCGCGCCTTTCTGCAGCCCTGACCCGTCCTCCTAGCGAGAGAGCTTGCCTTGATTCAACCAATCCCTGCCCTGCTTTTCACCCGTTTCTGATGAATCAGCCCTAGGAACTGGAGATTTCTTCTCTGGTCCCAGCACACCCCTCTGCCTGCCCTCCTGAGAGGGGCCTTCCAGCAGAGCATCGTCTCCCAGGTCTGCCGGAGCTCGCTGCTGCGTGGGCAGTCACTGACTAGGGAATGTGCTGGTGACTCCTTGACACAATGGGCCTGGTCCCAGGAAAGAGGGACCCCAGGGAGGGGCCTCACTCCTGCAGTCCCACCTGCAGGCAGCTTCTCAGAGTGGCTCCGGTCCTGTGAAGAAGGACTCTTGGCATTGCCATGGGGTCCACCTGCCTTGTGCTGTGGCCTTTAGCAAACCCACAGCTCTGGCCCATGGTCTCTCCACCACTTGGGACCTGTCAGATAAGCCATGAGGCTGGGCAGGCTGTCACCAAGAGGCCATCCTACACCCTCCATGGGCAAAGAGCTCTGTAAAGGGGAGGTAGCCAGGAGAGCATCTTCATTCAGGCTTGGGGACAGCCTTGCCAGGTGGGTGCAGTTGCAGGCAGTTACCTGGTCACTGCCATGCTGGCCACGTGACTCTGGCTCCTGGCTGTGTGGAGCCCAGGTCTCTCCACCACCTCTTAGCTGGGGATCAGGACAGATGTGGAAGAAGGGGATTGCTGGTGTCCTGAAGTCTGTAACTTGTTTAAGTCACTGTAGCCACTGGACCCTGCATTGCCCTCTCTCTGCTGCTGGTCAGGGAAGGTGCTGGCCTGGGTGGACCCAGAGGCCACGGGCCTGGGTGGCATTGAAGATAGCCCAACCTCAGCCCTTCATCCCAAGACTCTCTACTCCCCCAGCAGCAATAAGGAGCCTACTGCATATTGTGCTCTCACAGCCCCCTGGGCTGCACCCAACTCCTCACAGGAATGCTGGGAGGCTGTTCCGCACACTCCCCATTTGCAGGTAAGGAAACTCTGGTTTGTGTCACCCCTTAACCAACACTGCTCAGATGTTATTCACCCCCTTTTCACAGGAATTGGGGCCCCAAGAGGTTTTGACTTGCCATGCCTACTGGTGTCTGAGCCTAGTACCGAGTGGGTTCTCTGACACCAAGCCCCATGCAGTTCCCACTCTGCACTAAACCAGAGCGCTAAGAAATGAGCATGTTGATACATAATTAATCCCATCTTGGATCTCTCTGGCCTTTTCTCTCTGAGGAGCTCTGAGCACTTCCCGGATGGGATCTCACATGTCCTTCCAAGGCCCAGCCGGAGCTGAGAGGAGGCCTCACACTGAGGGTGGTGGAAGGGTCAGGCCCAGAACAGGCCACGGTCTAGAAACCAATCCTCACCATCCAGGAAGCCCTGCCACATGCCTTTTCCCTCTGCCTCTGGTCGGGGAGATCCTGGGGCATGTTCTCCGGGCCACCTGCTCTCTTCCTCTGGTCCCCTCAGACTGTGCAGGTGTGAGCCGGAAGAAAAGCTGGGAGAACCCAGAGACGTCCCGCGGGGGGCTGGGGATGCGGAGGCCCAGGGCTGTGTTCAAGGGAGTGGCCGTATCACGGAGGCTTTAGGTAGTGCTGTCTAAGAAGCCAGGGCTTGGTCCTGGTGATTTACCTCCCAGTCCTAGGAAGTTGGCAGAGAGCAAATCAGGGTCACGGGGAGGGAGGCAGAATGAGGACCTGAAGGACAGGCCCTCTTACCAAATCATCTTGTCACCCCAGTGGCCCTGTCCCTCAGCTGTTCCCGTCTCCACTGTATAGAGATGACCCAAGGCTTAGAGACTCCCAGGGTCACTAGGTCATGTGCAAGTCAGTAATGAGTCAGGGTTTGAACTTAGTTCTGACTGTCTTCACAAGTTGGCACCCTGAAAACGCCCCGCTGTAGTTTGGCAATTCCTGGCCTATCCACCTCCCAGTGCAGCCGCTAGGGAGTATTGTGAGTCTTCCCTGGGATTGTATTCCTGAGCCAGAGATTGAAGACCTTTTGGAGATTAAGCATTCAAGGGATAAAAAAGTGAGAACTGGGGAAATGGGAGATCACCTGTTCAACCACCTTATTTTGGGATGAGGACACTGAGGCTGTCAGAGGGGAAGTCATTTCCCCAGGTCCTCCCTTTCTTCTCTGTGACAGCCAGGCCTCAGGATCCTCAGGGCCCCCACCCCTCAGCCAACCCCAGTGCTGGCCCCATGGAGGGCCCTCTCTCCCCCTCCAGCGGTGTGTGGACACAAGTCACCCTCCCGCAGATGCCCAGGGAGGCTGGGACACAGAGCTGGACAGGAGTCAGGCTTGTCAGCTGTGGAGCCCTTCAGGCAGCAGGATCTCCCAGAAAACTGGCCACAGTCTTGGCTCTGCTGCTCCCTGCGTCACCCACACACGCCCTTCCTGCCGCAGTCTCCACAGCAGTGAGACCAAGATGCCCCGTTTCTTCCCTGCCTCACCCACAGGGTGGCTGTCTGGCACCAGTGACATGCTGGTCGAGGTGGTTGCCACAGGGCAGTGGTTTAGGGCAGGGCCTGGATGCTGGGATCAAGATTGGATGGTGCGGGTGCTGCGGGTGGTGTGAAGAGAGCCTGGGGCTGGGAGTCAGGGGCCTTGGTTCTAGGCTCGTCTCTGCACCAGCTCCCTCAGGCTATGCTCAGACAGCGGCTCCTCCTCAGGCAACAGGGACTTGGTGGGTTCCCGCCTCCTGCCACCTGCCAGGCACTTTGCTGGGTGCTGGGGGCACATGGGGAAGAAAAAATGTGGGGCCCCTGCCCTGGGAGCCACACCCTGGGGGTGGGGGCAGGTTGAGGCACTGCACACCCGAAGGCAGGACTGAGCGAAACAGATGCAGGGAGGGTATGTCGCTGTTGGGGTGGGTGGCTGCCTCAGCTCCGTTTTCACGACAGTCCTCCTTGGCAGGTGAGCTGGGTGCCGTCCGTCCTTCTCTGACTGCAGAAAGGCAAATGTCCAGCAGCATATAGTCCCCACTGGAGCCGAGATCCCTTGGTGTCCTAGGGCACCGAGGGCAGATGCCAGTGCCAGCCCCCTCTGCCTGTCCTGTTGCATGGGCCATTTGGCTGGAGCATCCTTCACCACACTGTCTCCTTGCAGTCCTGTCCCATCTGTCACCATTGTCTGCTGATTCTCAGTCTGGGCCCCCACTTCCCTCCATCTTCATGCCTGCCTTGGCCAGGAGTTTCCTGTTGCTCACAGGGTGAAGCTCTGGCACCGGGACTGGCTCACAAGGCCCCGCCCAGGCTGGCCCGCCAGCCCTACCCTCTGCTTCTGTCCGGCTGGTCTGGTGTCTGCTCCATCCACGCGTTCCTCACACACAGGCCTCCTGCGGAGGGGCCCCCTCCATGCTGCTGCCACTGCCCTCTCCCTGTGGCCTCTGTGCTCTGGCTGACCCTTCATATCTCAGCTCCAGCTCCCAGATCTGATGGCCGCTGCCCCTCATATCTCTGCTCAAGCTCTGACAGGACCCCCTCTTCCAAACACATGTCATAGAACTCATCATTGTTGAATGTGAAGGTTGGCTTGATGTCTTTCTTTCTGGCCTCTAGGCTCCGCAAGGTCTGGCACCACAATTGCTTTTATTTGATGCTGTGGCTCCTGGTACGTAGCAGGCACTCTGATTATTTCTTAGATGGATGAAGATGGGCTGCATGCAGGAATTTAACTCAATTTCACCTGGGCTCACGGCACCTGGGCCACTGTTGGAGCTTTTCCCAGCCTTTCCTCCTCTCAGATCTGGGCCCTGCCCTAAGCTGGGAGCCAGAAACAGAATGCCGGCCTTGTGTGGGGGCTGGTGTCCCCATAGCTGCTGGACCCAGGGCCACCTCCTGTCCTGTGCTCTGGAGTCAGTGAAGCCTGGGGTTTGGGGCCGGGACCTGTCTGGGGTTTATCACGCAAGAAAGGGCTCATTCAGAAGCATGCTACTGACTGGAAGAATGAATAACTGCCGAACGTTCTAACACAGCCCTTTCAAACTGGAGTATGTCCCAGGGAGGCTCTCAGGGTGATGACAAGTTTGGAAACCAGATCAGATCTTGGGGAATGTGGGACTGAGAAGGTGGGGGAGGGCAAATGGGAACAAATAGCTTTGCAGCCTTGGCCCCTGAGCTTGAGGTAGGCGGCTGTGTGGGTGGTCTCGGGTGGAGCTGGCAGCTTGCACGTCCTCTGCAGACTGGCCAGGCCTTTGCTGTCTAGGGACCTGGTGTCCTCAGTGCTTGCCTCAAAGATGGCAGAGGTGCTGGTCGTAGGAGACCCAGGGTTTGGGGCCCAGCTGTCTGCCTCAGTGTTGGCGTTTTCCCATTCCTGGCCAAGGCCCTGCTTGGTGGGGGTGGGTTGTCAGGCTGCAAGAATGCTCTGGTCAGACAGGCTCCATCCAACATGAGTAGGGAGGGCACACCAGGAGGCCCCATAGCTCACGATTCTAGGTCACCTCCGGCAACATCCAGAGGCAGGAGAGGTATTTATAGCAGCCAGAGGCCGCTGAGGGTGGGGAAGTCAGCAGGAGCTATGACGCAGGTCCTCAGGTCCCCAAGCTCTTGCTGCCTCCCTCATCGCCCCCACCCTGCTCCCTACTCCAGAGCCTTCCTGGTGAAGGTCTGAGCCTGCTGAGGAAGCAGGTGTTATCACACCGCCTCCCCAAGCTCTGGAGGAGGTGAGGTGCCACGTTCTGCCTGGCAGAAGCCTTGGCCTCAGCAGGTCTGGCCAGGACCTTGTCTGTCTCCACGGCCCCCGGTGGGCACCCTTTTAGCACTCAGCCCAGGCTTGCTGGTCTCTCGTAATGGTGCTGTTAGCTCTCCATTGAAAGGTTCATCCCCTGGGTCACCAGCCGCTCCCTGGCCTCCAGGGCCCAGCGAAAGGCCTGCCTCTTCCCTACTAGTAGCAGGTTGTTAATGGGGCCACGGGCACTGCCCCAGGTTGACTGGGAGGAGGCCCTACCAAATGCCTGTTAACTCTGTGCTATGTCCTTAGTGTTAAGTGCTGGTGGAGTGCTACTGGGGGCTGGGAGGGCAGCAGTCCCAGCCCGCGGTCCCCAGGGCTCTGCCTCCTGCCACACCCAGGGAGCCGGCGGGGAAGTGGAGGCCATGGAAGTGACAGTGTGACAAAGCTGGGGGCCCCGGGCCCTGAGGATGAGCCCTCTGGGAAGGAAGGTGACACCAGACCCTGAAGCCCCAGGTCAAGGTGGCTGGGCCCGCTCTCTCAGGGCCTTTATCTACTGAGATCCAAAGTGGGCCCTTCAGTCTCACCCAGACAGACTAGGCAGAAGGCTGTGTTCATTATGAGCCTAGCGTGTTGCCCCCGTTGTGGAGGCCTAGGCCCGCCCCATCTCCAGTCTCTGTTGCCCAGGGCCCACCCCACTCAGGCTGGGGAGGAGCAGGGGCAGCTGAGGTTGGCTCCTGGGGGCCTCCACTTGGTGGACAAGGTGAGCAGGTGTCTCAGGAGCCTTCAGGAAGGGGGGTCCCAACTGCACTGGCTGGTAGTGAGCTGACTGGCCAGGGCTGGGGCTTCACCAGGGACAAGCCCCTGAGGAGGGAGGGCCGTCCAGAGAGGACGAAGTGCCCCGGCTCCGGGCCTGCTCAGTCTTAGGAGGAACATAGAAGCTTGCTCACGGAAGGGACCAGGAAAGGAGCTTGCCTCGTGGGCAGGGACAGAAGGGCGCCTTGATTGGTGGAGAGCTTTTTAGTTAATGATTGGGAGTTTTAGTTTTATTTGTAGGGCATTTAAAAGCCATAGTGTGCATTTGAGGAGGAGGTTGATTTAATTAAAACTGTAAATTATGAGTACGTGTAGCTAATGCTACTCTGAGCCCCTGCCCCATGCCAGACTCTGCTCTCAGCACTTTTCAGCTTTGGACTACTTTGTCCTCACAGCAGCCCCATGAAGGAGGCACTGACATCCCCATCCCCATTTACAGATGAGGAAGATTCAGTAGTCGTCGATTCACCCTGGGAGGTGGCCCCTGCACTGTACTCTGAAGGTGGTGGCTCAGTGGACATGAGGGAACAGAGGCCCCAGGACAAAGCCAGTCTAGCCTTGTCCTCCTCCTGGTGGCAGAGGGCCTCCTGAGCCCCATTCGTGGAGGCCTGTGGTCACTTGTGCCTGGGTCCAGCTTTGTTATGACTGGGGAGGTGAGGGGGAATGGAGGGCCTGAAGGACAGAAGCATTGGCCCCAGGCCTCGGTCTCCAAGCTCTTGAATCAGTGTTTTCTGTGGGCCCCTTTGCCATAATGGCTCAGGCTAGGCAGATGTGTGAGCCCCAAGGCTCTCTCCTAGGCCATCCTGCATGAAAACATCAAGTAAAACTCTAAAAGCCAAGGCCAGAGTGGACCTGAGAGGTCATCCTGTCCAGTGCCTCTCAAAAACTTTTAAGCACTGAGACTATTTAGCTTAAATATGATGTTACAAGGAACCCAATATGTAAACTAGCTAAGAGCTACTGTGATTTACATAGCCTGCAAACCCCAGGAAGCCTGCCTGCCATGACCACCTACCCTCATCTGGGGTCCCTGAGGGTTTTACTTTTGAAGAGCATTGACATCCCCCCTTTGGGCTGGGGAGTGGAGGGCCACAGAGGTGGGCCCGGTGCCGGGAGGCAGTGGGGCCGCCACCTCCACCCATGCTCCATGGGGGCAGGGGATGTTGGCCCTTCCTGTCACATACTCTCTCTGCAGACTGCCTCCCCTGGGAAAGAGCTCGTGTTACGCAGTCACTTGATCCCTCCCTGCTTCCGAGATGCCCAGGGAATGGTCGAAGTGCAACCCAATAACCAGAGTGGCAGGCCTGTGCCCTAGATGGCCGTGCTACCCAGGGAGGTGGCCCCTCTGTGGATCCATGGCCCAGGAAGCCTCCCAGAGTCTGGGAGGCATTTCCACCAATGCAGGCCAGAGTCCGAGGCCGGCCCGCAGCCTGAGGCGGCATGACAGGATGGTGGTGGCACAGGGTATGCTGGGCGTGCCGGAGGGGGTTTCCCAGATGAAGTGTCAGGCTAGGTGTGCCCACTTAGCGTCCTCATTAGCGGGCCCCTAATGAAGCAGAAGGTGCTAATTCCTCTAGGAGGTGTTGCCAGCACCCAGGGCAGAGAATCTCCTCTCAGAATCTCTGAGAAGCCAGACCAGAGGCTCCCAGCAAGTGGGGCTCCCAGAGGACCTGGGGAGGCGGGGATGTGTGTAGCAAGGGAGGGGGCCATAGGATGCTGGACGGGGAAGATGGTCATGAGCGGTGGGCCCGCACCCCTCGGAGCATCCTGAGTTTGAGTGGGAAGATATCTGCAATGGGGTATCCTGGACCTCAGAGACACAGACCCTGGATTCCAGCAGGAGCCCAGGTGGGGCCTTGGTCCAAGCTGACCTGTGGGAGGGTGCTCCCCAACACTGGCTTGTTGTGGATTAAGGGAGGCAGGGCCAGTGAAGCCTCAGCACCGGCGGGAGGGGCTCCTAGAAGGTGAGTAGGTAGGTCAGGGTTGGGTAGGCTGGCCGGGAGGGCAGGCAGGGGTCAGCCTGGTAGCCAGGCCTTTCTGTTTGGGAGGGTTGGCTTAGCTCTCAAAGAGATTAGCAGCCCCCTGCCATACCTTGGGGTGGGGACTCTGAGCAGCAGGGAGGAAACGGTCTGAGCAGTCGCAGGAGAGATGATTAATGCACAGTAATGGGGGCAACCGATGCTTTCTAGGGGCCGAGCGCCCTATGTGCATTATTTTATTCCCTCCTTGTGACTCCCTATGAAGCAGTACCTTCATTATCCCATTTTACAGATGAGGAAATGGAGTCTCCAAGAAGTGAAGGTCACGGACAACCAGAAATGACGGGACTCATATTCAAACCCAGAGCTGGCCCCCTGCGGGCCAGAGGGAAGGTGGCTCTGAGTGCATGGGATGGTTGCCACCTCCAGGTCTGCATTTGAGGAAGAGAGGGCTTCAGGGGCTATCGTGAGGCGGGTGCAGGCCACAGGGCTGTGGGAAGGACTTGGCCCGTATAGAAAGAAAGCCGGGAAAGGCAACTGAGTCCTCCCCACAGACAGGCAGGAGGCAGTGGCAGGGGACTCAGAGACCCAGTAGAGCCTGCCTTTCTGAGCCACTCCAGGGCACCTCTGCCCTGGGTACTGTGTGTGGAACAAGGGCCCATTTCAACTTTCAGGAAAATAAACAATCTCTAAAGAATTCCAAAACAAAACCTGGCCTGGCCAGAAACTGGGAGCCCCTTCCACTATTGGGAATAGGTCCATTCGGGCCCAGGAGTAAGTGGGTCCTGGTGTAAGCGCCCCACCCCCACCCTGAGGGAGGACCAGGGGAGGGAGGAGGACCCAGCCTGGCTGCCAGAAAAGGGCTCTGCTGCCCTCCAGGCCCTCCCTCCTCATTCCCCAGCAGCCAGCTGCCCTCCCAGAACAACTAGCAGGAAACCAAAGGCCCCAATTGACTCCCAGGGAGCTGGCTGGTGTCAGTGACAGGGCCAGTGGCAGATGGCAAATTCTGCTGGTTGTAGACAGTGGAAAATAATTAGCGTGAGAATGAGAAGCTGGGGGCCTTGGTGATAAATGGAGCCCTGATGAGGCCTCCTCAGAGTGGCTGGGAACACAGACAGAGAGCCTCACACGAGGCCTGGCTCCAGTCAGTGACCGTGGGCAAGTTACTTCTTGGGCCTCCGTTTCCTCGTGGGTAAAGCAGAGATAATAGCACCTCATTGGGTTGTTAAATCTTGTTAAAAAGATTAAATTAAAGGAGTTAATACTTGTGAACTCCTTGCTATGATACCAGGCATGTAGTAAATGCCATGTAAGAATTAAAAAATTTTTTTAAACAAAATTCTTAAATTCTTTACAATTTTAAAGCAGGTAGTAGAATAACTGTTGGAGCTATTTCTGGGTCTAGCCCAGGACGGCCATAGGCAGGGTCCCCAGTACTTGGGGCTGTCCCTTTCATCCTCTTCCCTGAACTCAGCGCCCAGCCAGCCCCCAGATTGCTCTTTGGTGGGGGAGCGCCTCTGGCCAGCAAGCACAGTGATGTGGCAAGAACACAGCAGATAAACTTAGCCTCAAGGCCTGACTTGGCTCCTCACTCACCAGGTTGTTTAACCTCACAGAGCCTCAATTCCCCCAGCTGTGGCACGGGAACAGCCATATCTACCTGCAGGGTTGCAGTGAGGGGTGTGGGAGGCACCTCCCCAGGCCCTTCAAGGCCACCCCGGCAAGGAGGGTGGGGAAGGTGGTTGTTAGTCTAAGACCCTGGCGGGGAGAGGGGACCAAGTGTCAGGGGTATATCCCTCCTGCCCCCGGCCACACCAGGTGCACTGTTTTAGTCCCAGGGCCTGAGCGTGTGAGCACCCATCTCGTGCTGAAATCCGGCTCCAGCCCTGGGCAGGCTTGGCTCTGCCTTCTGCTCCAGCACAGCTGACGTGTGAAAAGCAACAGCTTTTGGGCCCCTAACTTGGGTTGCACACACCCGGGCACAGGTGGGTGGCACACATGGCCCCCAGCCCACGCGTGGCATGCTTTCTCTGTCACCTCCCTTGCCACCTTCCCTTCCTGTGCCTCTCAGAGCCCAGCCTCTGTGTGGGGCTGCAGACCCGGGAAGGGGAAGGGCATTCAGGGTGGAAGGAACGGGTGGATCTTTGTGTGCATGGGAGTGAGGAGTCTGACTGATGGAGGCAGAGACTTTCTTCTTTCGAGTACCTCAAGGAGCTGCTTGAAATTCCAGCTCTGCCTCTTCCCTGTCATAGAATCGCCAGGCAAATATCGCACCTCTCTGAGCCTTGCTTCCTTCATCTGTAAAGCTGGGGTGCTATCCCCTATGACCTGATGAAGCTGGGATGAAAGGACACATAGAGTTTTAGCTCTGTGCTCTCCTGGCTCCACAGCGCCCACCCTGGGCTAAGTTTTCCTCATCTGTAGAATGGGGCCAATACCCCACTTTTCCACAACATGGTGGGACCCAGACAGTTCTTGATGTCCCAAAGTCCCTTCCTCCTCTCTCTGTGAGGGGAGGTTGGAAGTCAGCTCCTGGGTTCAGAAACAGGCATTTAGCTGAATCCTGCTCCTCAGAAGTAGTGTGTGAGGTCAAGACATGGGCTCTGGAGCCAGGCTGTGTGACCTTGGGCAAGTCACTTCACCCCACCTGTACAATACTGGTAATAGCAGGACCTAGCTTTCTGTTCTTATTAGGATTAAGTGAGTTATGTCTGTAATGGGCTTAGATGAGGCCCAAGACAAGGTAGGCAGCTGACAAATGCTAGAGGAAGCAGAGCCCCTGGGTCCCTCACTTACGAGCTGACTGCCTCCTCCGCATCACCCTGCAACCCTGGGAGCACCCCGCACTTTGGTGAAATGAGTCTAGTTACTATGTGTTGATCCCCTCTCTCTGGAGATGCTCTCATTTAAGCCTCCTAAGGGAGCAGAGAGGTTAACGAGCTCTCAGCATGTGGCTGAAAAGTGGAGGAGCTGGGATTTGACCACCACTGAAGCCACCCTGGACGCTGCTAAAGAGGCAGGGACCATCTGCCAGCCCAGTTAGGTAGGCAAGAGGGTAGCCTAGTGGTGGGCCCGCCTCAGTTAGGATGGAGCCTCTAGGCGCCACCATTCGCCCTGTGGGCTGCCTGGATCCCAGCCTCACAGCAGTCAGTCTGGAGTCAGATGCTGACCCAAGAAGAGACAAGCCTCAGCACCCAACACAGTAACACTTGGAGTCAAACCCAGACCAGCGGAGGGGGCTCAGCAGGCAGCAGGTGGCCGTCCCCCTTCACCTTTTTGGAGCACCTCCAATTTCAAAGCCCTTTCACACAGGAATCCCAGGCATCATGGGAATGGGAGGCCTGGGCCCTCCCTCAGGGCACCAAGGATCAAAACACCCTGCAGAGCTAAAAGAGCCCTTACAGACTACCCAATCTCCCTTTTTACTTCGGCCACCAGGAATTATGGAATCTAATGATAGTTTTAGATGTGGTTCCTGTGAGGGCCTCTATGTTTTGCACATGTGCAACTGAGTCCCCCTACCTTCTGTTTTAATTCGTTTTTGTTATGAAGTTTGTTTTTAAACTTTATCTTTTGTGGTTTCTAAAAGGCACATGCAGCTATTTGTTGTGAAATCAAATAAATACTAGCATAAATACAAAAATCCAAGCCTCTCATTAGTCTAGGCTCCTCATTCTTCAGAAGAGAAGCTGAAGCCTGAAGGGGTGGGTGATGCTCTGGCCAGGGGAGGCCGCTCTTGGTCCAGGACTGGCAGCTTTAGGGTGTGGCCCAGCCACCAGCCTAGGCAGGTGGGGTAAACTGGGGGCACAGGGAAGGTGGGGCTTGTGCCTGAGGTCTCTTGTTCTTTGCTAGCTGAGCTGCAGAGTGATAGGGGCCCTGCCCATTGGCTGGGGGAAAGCCAGCCATAGATGACTCTGAAACTGCAAATGGCTGATGCCTTCTTGTGGATTGATCTCCAGTGAGGGAGCTTGTGTGGATTTTGCTGGCTTCCGAGAGGGTTATGCATCAAGAGCGTGAAAGAGGCTCTCAGCCCAGGCTCCCTGGGGTGACACTCAGCTAATGGAAGTGTCTCCTGGGGAGCTGGAGTGGGTGTGCCATAAGGAAGGAGAAGGATGTGAGCCAGCTCCAGGATTCTGGAGCTGTATGTCCAGCATCTGGTGGTGACACTGCAAGGATGGATATTATGGGAAAATCAGAGCCTCTGGGACCTTTCTGTACCTCCATTTCCTCGCCTATGAAATGGGTGGCTGGACTGTTTCCAAGGCCCCTTCCAGCTCTGGTTTTCTGTATTAAGGGTGGGCTATGGGTGGCAGCAGGAATGACCTGGGTCTCCTGCCTGCCCAGCCTCCTGCTCCTTGGAAGGTGTCTGGGCAGAGTCTCTGAGCCTGTGTCCTCATTCTTCCGTAGTAATCTGAGATAATTCTGAGGTTGGTACTGTTTCCAGCTGCATTTTAGAAATGAGGAACTGAGGCACAGAAAGGTTAAGTAACTTGTCCAAAGTCACTCAGCCAGTAAAGGAAGAACCAGGACTCAGACATGGTCTGTTTTTAGAGCATGTGGAATGAGAGTGACACTGTCACCCTGCATCACTGCTGTGAAGATGGAAGGTGGTTAGTTTAGGACTTAGGACACAGGAGGGGCTCAGCTGATGTATCCCTGTGGCCCAGACCTGGCTGCCATCCCTTCAGGCTTAACCTCCAGCACATCCTTGGATCCAGATGCCCATGGCCACCTCTGGCCAGGCAGGAAATCTCATGCGCTGACATGGAGGTTGAGGTGGCCCTATACAGGCTCCCAAAGCATGTCATCCTGTCCCCTGTGGCCCTGGGTTCAGCCTGACTCCGGTGACCTGGCCCCAGGGCAGACAAGCAGGGTGGCTTCCCATCTCCCATCGGCCTTGGGGCAGAGCAGTCTGTGCTGGGCCAGTTGCAGGACGGACGCAGCAGCCCATGCCCTCCTCAAGGCCTGTGGTGGGGCGGGTCACCGTGTCAGGGTCGTACCCACTCGGTCTAGCCCTTGCCAGTCAGCCGGAGCCCATCATGGGCATCAGCAGCACCTGCCCAGAACCCAGCACCCAGTCACAGGTCATCCTGCCAAGAAGGCCCAGAAAGCCCCTCAGGAGCGCTGTTAATATGACGGCCCCACGGTTAGGGCCCCGTGTGGTCTGCCAAAGCCTGTACAGACCCTTCAGTGACATCATCAGAGTCAGCTCTCAAGACAGCCTTTCTATCCCTGTTTTGCAGATGAAGGAGCTAAAGTGCTAGAATGGTTAAAGGAGCCAGAGGAGGGGAAGACGGTGCTCTCTGAGTGGTCGGGTGGGGGGGTGGGCACTGGGGCAAGACATTTACCAAAAAGCCAAGGATGTGAGCTCAGAGTGGAAAGGAGCCGTGGCTCAGGGCCTTGTGCCAGGGAGGGAGCTGTCACAGCAGCCGGGGGATGGAGCGGCAGGCTGAGGCCGCGTGGGAGGAGTGGGGCTGGCACTGAGGTCGGAGGTGCTCCGCTCTAGCCTTAGGGACGTGAAAATGGACGACCTGCAGGGCCCCTGCCTCCGGGTCGGGGTGCGATGAGCAGCAAGGAGTGAGCAAGTGAACTGTATGGCGGTGTGTCCAGGGCTGCCCTGGGCTGGGGGGCCTGGGATCCCAAAAGGGAGTAGTAGCCTGTTCCGTTTGAGAAGGGTGGCATGGGAAAGGGGGCCGTCAGGGAGGGTGTCAAAGAGGAGGTAACTTCTGGGTGGCCTAGAAGAATGAGTAGGATTTTATCTAGCAGAGGACCTGAGGTAAACAAAACACGGGATCTTCCAAAGGGGTATTTTTAGGGAGTAGTAAGTTTGGTTGGGGGGGGGCAGTGTGAGAAGGGCCTGGAGTGCCTCCCCGAGCCAGAAGATAACTGGTGGCTGGAGGTAGGCTCTGTGCTCCCATTGGTCTATGCCTGGAATCCCCAGGGGTTATGGAGTGTCTTTCTGCTCCAGGACTCAGAGAGGGCAAGGCACTTGCCCAAGGTCACAAGGCCCTTAGCCGCTGCCTGAGGAGCTTGGGCTTTTATCTTGCAGGCCAAGGGGAGCCACAGAAGGTTTTTAAAGTAGGGAACAGCATGTGCATTTAAAAAAAGAGTTTTTTATTTTTAGGAAGAGGAACTCCTAGAATGGCTAATACTTAACTTGGGGGCCTGAATCATTGTCAGGGAAGTTGGACTTTGTGGGTGGGGGAAGTGAGGGGCTGCCTTGAGCCACTCAAGTCATTCCATCATGTGAGGGGGGTACTGGCACCTCATTCATACCTGCCTGGGCTGGGGTGTGTATTCCTATTCCCCACACCACCCCACTGGAAATGCCACTGGTCTGGAGTCAGGAGGGAAGGCTGTGTGCCCCCTCCACCCACCGTGGTTGTTGAAGGGCACCAACCCTGTGCCCTAGGGGAGGAGAGCCAGAGGAGGTGCTTTGTGGCAGCCCCAGACCAGGAAGTAGCCACTGCCCTCCCCCTCCTGAGACATTTCCTCCAGATGAAATCACATCCCCAGCAGGGGAACAGGCCCCCATTGTGAAGGCTGGGGTCTCGAGAGAAAGGGTGCCTTTCAGGTCCTTAAAAATAGCAGCCCTGAGATGTCTGAATCCACATGGAGTGGAGTGGCCCATCCGCCCCCAGCAGCAGCATGGGCCCTGGCACCCCGCCTCACACCGTGACCTGTTGGTGACCAGCTGAAGAATCCACTCACCCAGGCAGGGGAGGGCAGCTGGTCTGGCAGAGGGTGCATACACCACCCCTACCCCCACCCTGAGACCAGTACTGGCATTATCCAGCCTGGCTGGGGCCTCCGCGGATGGTTTCTCACATGGTCCTCACCAGAACCTTAACAGGTAGGGATAATCGACACTTTACAGGTGAAGAAACCGAGGCACAACTAGTAAGTGACATAGTTAGTGGGTGCTGGAGCCCAGGTTCAAAGCCAGGCAGCCTGGGTTCCCAGAGCTGTGCCTATGATTCCAAAGTGGTGGGCTGGCCCAGGTGCAAGCCGGAGGGGCAGGACCTGTAATGGGACACCTGGTGGGGTCAGCACACAGGAGCCTGCCACGTGATCTAGTGGGCACTGGTGGCCTCAGGCTCGTCACCCCCTGAGCTCAGGGGCAGAGGCTGCACCGGAAGTAACACTCCATAGTGGCCCTCTAATGCAGGGCTGGGTGCCCGGTTTGCCCCACTGCACCCACTTAAGAGCTGAGGAGGGCAGGCCTGCGCATGAGTTAGGGGTACAAGTGAATTGAAGAAGCGTTAGCTATTCCAGATGCCCAGAGGTGAAGGCGGGTAAGAAGGGGTGCTCCTTGAGGCAACTGGGTAGGGCCCTCCTCAGCTCCCCTAAGAACAAGATGCTCCGAGTAGCGGGCAGGGCAGGAGCTTCACGGGCCACCCCTCGGGGACGCCACTACCCTCCCTCTGCCCAGGTCTGGCCTGATGAATGCGGGTGCGGAACTGCAGTGCCTGCAGGGACCAGGCTGACCGGCCTCAGGGACTTCAGCTGTGTGAGGGGCCCTGAGCCCCATATTTTTAAGGTGAGCCACCCAGAGACGGGGAGGGCCTATGAAGAGCTGGTGGCAGCTCTGTCCTGCCCCAGCCCTGCTGCCGCCCACGGTGTCCCAGTGCCTCCAGTCCCGCCCTTTCCAATAGAAGCCTGTTCTGTCTGCAGCTTGTCATGAGCGTGCCACTGGAGTCCCGGCCCCCTGCAGTCCCAGACCCACCCCACCACACGGCTCCCACGCTCTCCATCCTTCTCTCCGCCTCCCAGAATCCATACTCCGACTCCTCCTTGGAAAGAGTGGGATGATGTCACTTCCTGAGGGTGGGGGGAGGAGTAGGCACGACCCTGGCAGGCTAGCCCGTCAGGCCGCCAGCTTGCCCAGGGCAGCCAGGCAGTGGCTGGATGAAGTGGCTACACCAGGGAGTGGGAGACGGAGGTGGGCCGGCCTGGACATGCTGGCCGGCCTCCCAGCCCCACATCCCCTTGCCCACCCTGCAGGCTGTGCCCACTGGCCAGGGGAGACTTGGCCACTTCCTTCCCAAGTGATGCTGGTCTCCATTTCCCCGGAGTCGTCACTGGGGAGAGGAGGACTTGCCGCCAGCCCTGGACCAGGTGCCATGTAAGCCTCTGCCACCCGGGAGCAGCTGCCCTCCAGTGGGGTGCCCAGCCCCGCCAAGGCCAGGGTTTCTGTGCATAGTTAAGCACAGGGCTACCCTGGAGCCCCATAACGCTATCTCCCAGACCAGCACCCCTGTGGGGAGCCTCCTGACCCACGGGCTACCCTTTTTCCTAGGGTTCTAGGGTGTGTAGGCCCCAGTTCCCAGCACTCCAACCTGAGCTTGCCTGTGGCTAATTGGAATTCAATGACTTCAGAGGGTTGGAAACTAGGCAGTTAAGGTTGCATGGCTCAGGATGGGCATGGGAGGTGAGTTGCCAGGGGAATGGGGTACCCTGCAGGGCATGCCCACTTCCCTTCCAGCAGAGTGGCTGGGTACCTCAGCGGTGCTCCTGACCATGTGTCTTAACCATGTCCTCTACCAGAGGCATAGCTGTGTTTGGGAATTCTGTCTGATGGGTGTAAAATCTAGTCATAGTACATGATCTCAGGGTTCCAGCAAAGCAAGAAACTGAAGACCTTATGCAACAAATATTTACTGAGCACTTACTATGTGTTGGGCACTCCCACCTCTCTGCTTGCCAGCACTGCACATGCCTTTACCCCCACCTTCCCCAAGGACCGAGTGCACTGGGCCAAGTCTCTGGGCAATAGGGGGTTGGGGGCTCTCCTGATCCCATATGCAGGGAGACAGAGAGTGAGCCTAGGTCTTTAATGAAGCTGAGCAGTTACTTTTGGGGCAACCCCAGGCAGAACCAATCCCAAGAGGCCAGTGCCAGTCTTAGGAGCAGGAGAGAGTCCTCAGGGTAAGGCTACTGAGGTCCTTTATGTTGGTTCTCAGGGTTGGATACTCTGGGGGGTGGATCTTGCCCAGGGTGGGTCAGCATTTTCAGTGCCTGGGAGAGATGCCTGTGCTGCTGGGCACACCTGGCCAGGAGGGCAGTGGACCTGGCAGGCACAGGGTTCTCTCCTCTCTTTCAGGAGGTGAGCACCAGGCCCGTTGAGCCTCTGCAGAGCTGCCAGCCATGCCCGGGATCGTGGTGTTCCGGCGGCGCTGGTCTGTGGGCAGCGATGACCTTGTTCTGCCGGCCATCTTCCTCTTCCTCCTGCACACCACCTGGTGAGTCTCAGGGCTATGCCACAGGCCTGGAAGACAGCTTTCTGACCATCTGTCCTGACTCTGTCATGCTCCAAGCTCCCAGGAGTTGGTGTCTGAAACATCTACCCACTCAGGGTGAAACCCACATGAAACCCAGAGAACTGAACTACCCACCACCAGGCCTGACCCCAGCACTGGCAGGTGCTGTTCTGCGGTGGGCAGCTGGGCTCCGTGTTCTCATTTCCCTGTCCCTGGCCGCCGTATCCTCAGAGGCACTTGATGCCATGTACACAGTGGTCCTGCATCTGTAGCAGCGAAGCCTTCCACCTCCTGAGTCCTGGCCGTGCTGGGCCTGTGGGAGGCACGAAGACTTCCCAGCCCCTCTTACGCGCCCATTCTCCCAGGTTTGTGATCCTGTCCGTGGTGCTCTTCGGCCTGGTCTACAACCCGAATGAGGCCTGCTCCCTGAACCTGGTGGACCACGGCCGTGGCTACCTGGGCATCCTGCTGAGCTGCATGATCGCCGAGATGGCCATCATCTGGCTAAGCATGCGGGGGGGTATCCTCTACACGGAGCCCCGTGAGTCCATGCAGTACGTGCTCTACGTGCGCCTGGGTAAGGGCCACCCACGTTGGGGGTGGGAGCTGCTCCAGACCACCCCCACCACCACCCTTCTCCCGTGCATCATCATTCATTCAGCCAAAATTTTGGGGCACATGCAGTGGGCCAGGCCCTGTGCCAGCACCAGGGTCCAGCAGTGAACCAGCAGAGTTACTAGGCTTATGTTCTAGACCAGGGGTGGCTGGGACTATGGCCTGAGCACCAAATCGAGGCTGCTGTCTGTTTTAGTAAATAAAGTTTTATTGGACCCCAGTCATTCATTTATGTCCTGACTGTTTTTGCATGACTACAGCAGAGCTGAGCAGTCAGGACGCATAGTGTGACCCACAGAGTCTAAAGTGTTTACTCTCTGGCCTGGAATAAGTTTGCTGAGCCCTTTTCTAGGCCATGCAGATCTCTTCAGCTGCTTTGTGATCCTCCCCAAATAGCTCCCCCTTCCTGGGAAGGGCCTGGACCAGCTTCCCAGAGGGCCAGTGTCCTCCTCCTGGGCTTGGGTTCCAGCTGCTTCTCCTGGCCATTCCCACTGAACACTTCTCTTGTGCTTCTAAGAACTGTGCTAAGCTACCCGTTGCTCCGTGTTAACTCAGGGAGGACCTATGATCGGTCTCGTTTTACAGATGAGGAATCTGGGACCCAGGGGGGCTAATTAGCTCCCGCAAGGTCACAGAACTACCAAGTGTGTGAGTATCAGAGCTGAGATTTGAACCCAGGTCACCTGGCTTCAAAGCCTGGACTCTTAGCTGCCGCATCATGCTGCCGGTGCAGCTGGGGCTCCCGCGGCTGTCCCTGGAGGGCCGCCGATCTCCTCCACCTCTTCTCAGCCCTGGGCTCAGCGATCTGGCCAGCGCAGGGTGCTCTGAGCAGCTGACTGCTGGGGCGCCTCCCCCTTCTTACCCCAAGTGCCTGCCTCTTCCTGGGAAACAGCAGTTCCCACTAAATTAATACCCTCATCTGATTCTCACACAGTCCACTAAGGTAGATGTTGTCACCCCACTTTACAGATGAGGAAACGGAGGCTTGGAGAGATAGGTAACTTGCCTAAGACATCTCTGATTCCAGAGTTTGTGGGTATAATTCTAAAATCCTGAAATAACAGGGAAATGCTTCTTCATCATCCACCTTTCCAGTCACCTTAGGGAAGCATCGGGAACCCGAGGACACATGACAGCAGGACGGGATGGTGGTGGGCAGCCACGGTCCCTGGGCCCTGTCCACAAGGCCATGTGGCAGGGGTGGGGGAGGGTCTGATGCCCTTGCTGCTGAGCTGGCTGGACATCCGGCAGTAGGAGGGGCCAAGCAAAGGTTCCAGGGCCCTTCCTGGAGGGCAGAAGGTGGCCATCCTTCAGCCAGGGCCCTGCTCTCCTGCAGCCATCCTGGTGATTGAGTTTATCTATGCCATCGTGGGCATCGTCTGGCTCACTCAGTACTATACCTCCTGCAACGACCTCACTGCCAAGAACGTCACCCTGGGTACGTAAGCCAGCCCTGGGGGTGGGAGGGACAGGGTCAGCTTAAAGAAGAGGAAGGTCAGGCACCACCAGAGGGAAGCAGTTTCTGTGAGGACACCTGACAGGTTCCTTGTGGTCTGCCATCTGTCCTTAGGGATGGGACCCTGGACTGGGAGGGGGGCAGCAGCAGGCACATAATTGCCAGGGGCAACAGTTTAGGGCCCCCAACATCTCATTGGAAATTCACAGAGCCACCTGCTCTGTGCCAAGTGTGGGCCTTGGGGTCACAGCTCAGCAAGGGAACGGCTAGGTGGCCAGAGCGTGGGGTCAGGGGCTTCAGAACCGTAGAGACGTGCTTCAGAGCAGGTGAGCCAGGGAGGTGTCCCATCCCCAGTACCTCTCGCTTCCCACTGCTGCCCCCACAGGGATGGTTGTCTGCAACTGGGTGGTCATCCTCAGTGTCTGCATCACCGTCCTCTGCGTCTTTGACCCCACGGGCCGCACATTTGTCAAGCTGAGAGCCACCAAGAGGAGGCAGCGCAACCTGCGGACCTACAACCTGCGGTCAGTGGGCTGGGTGGGAGAGCAGTCCCCAAGTGGGCTTTGCAGACAGGCAGGCAGGGGCTGGCCCCACGCCTCCCAAGCTGCATCCCAACCTGTGTAAGCCATGGGCCTCCGTCAGAGTCTTAGCCTCACCTGGCCTCAGTTAACTGGTCTTTACAGTGGGAATAATGGCCGCTCTGCCTCCTCCTTCTGTTGTGAGATTTAAAAGAAATATAACACATGTGACGTGGTTAACACGATGCTCACGTTAGTAGGTGCTCAGTAAGAGGGAACCATTGTCTGTCATCATCTTCAGTGCTGATAATAACCACGATAGTAATAGCAGGAAGCGTGTACAAACCAGGCCAAGCATTGCATGTATTAACTTACAACAACTCCATGAGTTAGCTGTTAACCATCATCCCCATGACACAGATGAAGAAACTGGGGCCCAGAGAGGTTATATGACTTGCCTGAGGTGACACGGGGCTGGGATCCAGCCCAGGCAGTCAGCTTTAGAGTCCTTGCTCTAACTGCTAGGCTAGGCTGCCTTTAGCATTAAGGGGGCTGGAGGAGGTTAAGAGGCAGGCTTCCTGGAGGGGGTAAGTTTCGCACAGCATTTTGGGAAAGGGGAAAGGGTACATGCCATGGCAGAGAAAATGAGGGAGGATCTCCAGGGTCACAGTAATTCCTGTTTACTAAAAGAAAAAGAAAGGGGGGCTCCCAGGGAGGATCACAGCAGCTCCTGCTCATTGAGATTCTCCTGAGTCAGGCCCTGCACGATGCTCTTTCCGCCGTCAGTGCACTGAATGCTCTCACCAGTCCTGGTGCGGTTGTGATACCCATTCCGTGGATGAGGTGGCCATGTCCCAGAGAGGGCAGGTCATGCTGGTGGGGTGCAGAACTCGTACTCCATCTCCAGGGGAGCAGGTTGCCCCATGAGAATCCCAGCAAGAATTCTCTGCACCCCACCCTCCTGCGCCTCTGCGTTTGACTCCCCTCCGGCCCACCACATAGGCTCGGCCCTGCAGCAAGAGCCACACCCACGCCTGAGCTGGCCACCTCCCAGCCCAAAACACCATCTCTTGGAGCCAAGGCCCAAGAGCCCGTTTTCCCTCATGGCGCAGCTGGCCACCACCACCCCTCGTCCCATTTTCTCACTCTGTGTACACGCCCCCACCTGACCTGGTTTCTGGGCTCCTGGGGCCCTGGGAAAAGGGGCCCTTATCTCCCCTACTGACTCTGAGTAATTGCCTTTGGGGTCCAGTGCAGCCAACACTTTTGCAGCTGGGGGCTGGTGGGGGCTGTCATTGTAATTAGAAAGTTTCCCTATGGTTTCCAGTCCTGTGCAGGTAAATAAAAGGCCTCAGAACTCACAGATCCCAGTCTGTTACATTTTTCTCCAGCTCTCAGAGAGGGCTTGGCATGGCAGCCCAGGCCCTGGTGGGGTTAGTGTGACCACCTCTCACCCTGTTCTCCGCTCGTCCTCCCTCTGCTCCAAAACCAACAGACAGTTTTTCTAACAGGGACATTTTCAAGCCTGCTAACGCTTCATCCACTTCCAGGTCTGGGGATGCACACAAACCCCCGTACCACACTTATGGGTGATTTTAGTTTCTGGTCATCAGGAAGCTGGGTAAGCCCTTGACCCTTTCTCCTTCCAGTGCAGTCTGATGGGCCTTGGGAGATGGGTTACTCCCAGCACCTCTCCCTGGGAGCCTTAACCTTGGATCTTTGCCAGAGTGTCTGCCCTCTCTTCACTGTAACGAGCTAGAGGGGTGCTGGGTCTGTAACTTTCTGTCTAGACTGAGTACGTCTCTCCTGTCTTGGTCTCCCTGGCCTGACACATTAGGCCAAACCTGTCACCGGCTCCACCTGCACCCTGGTGGGCAGAAAGGGTAGTGCTGTAAAGAATCGGGTCTGCACTTGCATGAGCCAGAGACCCAACAGGAAATTCTCTTTGAATGTGTAAAAGGGTTAAAGAACGTGTTGCTCTTGGAACCCAGCTTGACCAGCACGTAGTCCCTTCATCTAGCCCCTGGCAGGTGGGATGGTGGTTTAGGATGTAAGACTGCCCACATCCCTTAGGGCTGGCAAGTCCCAGAAGCCCCTCCTTATGGCCCTGAAAGGCCCTGTGGCTTGTCCTGTCCTTGTGGCCCACTGCCTTGTGGAACCAGATTTTGGAGCAGGAAGTAGCCCTTAGCTGCAGAGAGAAGCTGGGAGGCTCGGGAAGGAGGGCCTGGCCCGTCACTCCTGATGGATGCTAAGTGCCTTGCATGCATTCAGGGCCACCTGTGCCTTCCCCTTCTGACCACCCAGCATCAGGCTCTGAAGGGGCTGGCAGGAGCACACATGTCACAAAAGCAAGTCAGTCCCTTCTTGCTCAGTTTGGAAATTTACATATTTAATGTTGGATCTGTTATATTTATTCTCAAAACACACTGATTTCTGGCTTAGGCACCCAGCAGTGAAAAGGCCTCCATGGATAATTTTGGCCAAGCGCTCTGCCTCTGGGTACAGACCCGTGGGTGCCCTTACTCCCCATCAGAGCTGCCAGGCCCACTGGGCTGGGGGCAGTGGGGGTGCCAATGGAGAGGGGCCAGATATGCAAATGAAGGGTGACAGCTCTCTTCCCTCTAATAGAACAGATAGAAGGAGTTGGGAAGTGCAAAGCTTCATTTGGCCCCTTAAACCTTCCCCCAAGTACAGAGAACATGAGTATCTGAAACCCCTTCTGAGCTGAAGCGGGTCTCTTGTCTCTTGGAATGAGCGGGCAAAGAGGCCTAGCACCCTGCTGCCATCTCTCAGGACTCTTGCTTTGAGCCTTTGGACACTTAGGCCACAGAGCAGCCCCCAGTTTGGGCTCCCAGCTCTGAAGCCCCCAGGATATGCTGGTGTCCAGCCTGCCAAAAGCCAGGAGCTGGCCCCTAGCCTTGCCCAATAGCACATCATCTTAGGCCAGCAGGAGTGCTCGCAAGGAGCGCCCTTCTGGCTGGCAGCCAGCTCACTGGCCACTCAGCTTTGGCCAGGCCCAGGCCTGTTCTCCCCTAGAACCCCCTGCTAGGGAGCCCTTTGGCAGGGTCCTGGGAACAGGCCACCCTGTTTCCATAACGTCTTGTCCCTGGCTCTTCTGTCCTAGGCCTCTGACCTCATACATACCAACTCCCTTTTTGTAGGCACCGCTTAGAGGAGGGTCAGGCCACCAGCTGGTCACGCCGGCTCAAAGTGTTCCTCTGCTGCACTCGGACGAAGGACTCCCAGTCAGTGAGTACCCGAGGCTACCTCCCTCAGGCTCACGTCCTGCTCTCGGCAACTCAGGAGGCCTTCCCTCCTTGGCAGGGCCGGGTGGGACAGGGCTAGTGGAAGGCTGCTGGGCTTTGACAGGAGCACAGTGACAGCCTGCTTTTATGAGGACCTGTTATCCGCTGACCGACTACCTCCAGCCCAGGAAACAGCCAACCCTTTACTTTGTCAAGAGGACAGAAAGATGTGAAGACCCTTCATCCACCCCAGGAACCTAGAGTCTAGCATAGAAGAGCTTCTCAAAAATCAGGGAGACCTGAAGGCAAGAAAAGCAGACCAGCTGCGAGTGGCTCTGGAGGGTGTGCGGGCGCTGTAAAGTGCTGAGTGCGGTCCTAGACGGGCAGTCTGCCCTCCGCGGCTGGCGCCCTGTGGAGTCCAAGGCCCGGCTTGGGGGTGGCCCTGGGGGCTGGGCGGGCCCTCTGCAGCCTCTGAGCGGAGCACCCCCAGGTACTGGCAGGGCTCCCAGAGACCACCTACTGCACCCCCCATCCCCCACCCCACTCATTTCACAGATTGGGCAGATGAGGCCCAGAGAGGTGGAGTAACTCGCTCAGAGTCCCACAGCTAGTTAGTGGCAGGACCAGTGAGGTCAGAAGACCATGCTACCCTGAGCCAGACAGCAAGTGCTTCCCACTCAGCCCCTGGTGAGCAGTGGAGTGAGTAGTTAAGAGTAAAAAAGCTCTACCTTCCCCCAGAGACTCCCGGGTGGGTGGGGAGTACTCCCACAGGCTTCTCTGGGGGACTTGAGGGGTCAAGGCCTAGGCACCCACCCTCCCGGGCAGTCGCAGCTCATGTTGGAGCCTGGTGAAAAGGCAGAATGTTGCAGGGGGTGCCCAGAGCCTGGGTCTGTCAAACGCTGATGACCCAGGGGTCGGGTCCAGTCCAGAGCACAGTTTGATCAGCCCATGCTGTGTTGCTTGAAGATTTGAATTGGTGGCCAAAATTTAAAATTCACAGGCATTTATGTAAAATCCCATGTTTCTGGAGCCGGCAGTGCAGGCCCCCGGCAGGGTGGTCAGCGGGAGCTGAGGGGTATTGGCTCCGGTCGGCCCCATGAGGACTCTGAGTTTGCGGCCCTTGAGTTTTCTTCGTACAAGTGCCAGACACTCAGGGGTGAAACCTGGCAAGAGAGAACCCTTTGTCAAGAGTTTATTGCCACCACAGCCTCTCCTAACAGGTTAGGGGAGAGGGTCCAGTCTCCAGATCAGTGCAACACAGGGAAGACTCAGAGCAAACAGGCCCGGGCTGCCCCCTGTCCCTGGACCTGGCTTGATCTGTCCTGGGGAGCAGGAAAGCTGGAGGGACCACTGGCCCAGTATCACACCTTCTCCAGGCACATGGTGGGGATCCCTGAGCAGGAAGCTGCGAGCAGGTGGGGGAGGCTCCGCAGAGCCCTTAGGGAACCTTTCAAGGTCACAGCTGGTGGGAGGTGGGAAGAAACTCAGTGTGGGGAGAAAGCAGCCAGGAGCTCAGTTTTGGCTTCTCTGCTAGAGAAAAAGGCTGGAGCAAAAACAAGCCGGGCCACGCAGGCCTTGATTCCTAGTGACTGGGGAAAGAACAGGAAATGGCTCGTGTTGGCATCTGTGCGTGTAGACAGTAACGGTGAGTGCCATAGGAGCTCCGAGGACAGAGACGGCCGGAAGGTGGAGGACAGAGAAGGGTCAGTGGCTGTCCCAGACAGCTGTTGGCAGGTCTGTGGGGACCCAGAGCCCAAGGCAGGGCCCTCGGGGTCACTGCTGCAAAGGACTACATGGGGCCAGGCCCAGCACGGTAGAGGTGCCAGGGTGAACTTGTGCAGGGGACCCAGAGTAGACACCCAGCCCTGGGGGATTCACGCCTGGTCTTGTCCTCTCTCCCACTCTCCTGCCACCACCTCCTGCCTCCCTGGACCTCACAGGATGCCTACTCAGAAATCGCCTACCTCTTTGCTGAGTTTTTCCGAGACCTCGACATCGTGCCCTCTGACATCATCGCGGGCCTGGTGTTGCTCCGGCAGCGGCAGCGGGCCAAGCGTAATGCCGTGCTGGACGAGGTGAGCACATTGGCCCTCTCTCCACCGGGCCTTCCCACACCACACACCACCCTCCTCCCAGGCCCCCGCTGCTGCTCCCAGCTCCTAGGTTCCATGCACACGCAGCCTCTTGGGCCCTGGAGGTCGCCTTTGATGCCTACTCCTCTCTCTTCCCCAGCACATCCCTTCAGCCAGCCACTCCTGCCTCTTGCTCGAGTGACTTCCCTGTGCTGGGGCAACCCCAGGGACTTCTCGCCCCCGGAGCCTAGTGCATGGTGCAGTGTGCTGCTTCAGCCTTCTGCACTTGCCTCTCCACCCCCAACCCCCATGCTTCAGCACCCCAAACCCAGCTAGGGTCTCTCAGCATCTCCTACAAAATATATTACCCCCTCCCACCAACCCTGGCCTGAGCTGGGAATGTTTGAGTTGAGTTTGAGTCTTTGGGTGGAAGGGGAGCAACTGGAAATAGGAGACCTCAGATTTTGGAAAACTGGCTGAATAGCAGAAAAGCTAGATACCACCCACTCCTCTGGGCTCTCAGGCTCTTGGGAAGTGGGCAAGTGCAGGGCCTGGGGGCCTGGAGGCCCTTTCACAGCTGGGCCTGGGCAGCGTTCTCACACGCCTGTTTTACAGGCGAACAATGACATCTTGGCCTTCCTCTCTGGGATGCCAGTAACCAGAAACACCAAGTACCTCGACCTCAAGAACTCGGTGAGTCCATACTACCCCTACCCCACCCCGTCGTGGAGCTCCTCCTCCCCAGGAATGACCTCAGCACGGACAGGCCAGCTGCCCTGGTGGTGGCGCCATCCCTGCCCCTCCACAAGGCCTGCTTGGCCCTGCAGACAAGCTCCTCCTCAGCCCATGCCCCTTCTCCCAGAACCTGATTTACTTAACCAAGCCCACCGCCTTCGGTCCTGGCCTCTCAGACACTGAGCTGGTGCAGCCCCTGCTGCTGTTGGGATCGCTGTGGAGGCAGTGGGTGGAGCACTTGGTTTCAGGCTCTTTGAGGAGCAAAACCCCCTGTCAAGTGTCTAGTAGAAGTCCAGCCTGTCACAGGGAAAGATGGGCCAGTCCGGGGCTAGGGGAGCCCGTGCCCAGGGTACTTTGCTGCCTGGGCTGAAACGACAGCCAGTGGCCTCAGAAGCACACTGAACTGGGCATACAGCTCTCCACCGTAGTGGCTGCACCCTTGAACAAGTCCCTCTGAGCCTGTCCCACCCATGTAAGTGGCGCCTGGCACACCTTCCACCCTGAGCTCTAAGAAGAGGAAGGGAGCCATCCCGAGTCCGGCTCCCAACCGTGCTGGAAAAGCATGGTGCTGCTAGAAAGGATTTGTCCCTTCCGTCCGTATCCTGTCTGAAAACAGCCCGTCCATAGCACGTGCCCAGCCAGCCTGTCCCAGCTTCCCCGGGCTTCCCTGGCTCATCACCACACCCTACCCCCAGCCCTCACCTGCGGAGGGCGCAGGCAGGGGCAGGGAACAGAGCCTCAAGGTGCCAGGGTCCTCGCCTGCCACCTGGCAGAGGCTGCCAGCACCTGCCCTCCAGCCAGAGTGGAGCTCCAACGCACAAAGAGGATAATTGCCTTCTCCAGCTGGTTCCTGAAGAGCAGACAGAGGTGGCCCAGGGACACTTCCGCCCCTCTGGGCCCTGATTAAGGCGCTACCTGTTTCACCTCACAAAATGACTAATCGCCCTCTTTAACTTTTACAAGATGACTAATTCCCTCACAGTGCAGGAGGCCTCCTGTGCCTGGTACAGCCTGGACACTGGAAGCCTCTTCCTGGGATGCCTGTGCCTCCTGCCTCCCTCCAGCCTGTCAGGCTGATAACAACAGCCACTGGCCTCAGACACTGTGTTTCAAACTGGTGCCTTTCTCTGGAGTGATCCCGATCTGGCCCAGACACCCCCTGGGAGCCTGTGACTCAGTGAGTCAAGCGGGAGCCTCCCTATATTTGCAGACAAAGAAACTGAGGGCCCAGAGAGCTGGGGACTTGTCAGTGTCTCGGGGCCAGCCCTGCTGCTCAAGACCTGGACACCCCCAGCTGAAGGGCCGAGGGCCTCTCCAGGTTAAACGTCCCTGCCCAGGCCTGATTGCATAGGGGTCACTGCCACTCACCTCCCCCTTTCTTCCCTGCTTGGGAAGACAGGCAAGGAAATCGATCCAGCGCTCTGAGTGTTTTTCTGTCCCCAAATCATTAATTCTGAGATTGGAGCAACAGAACAGGTCTCAGGAGGATCCCTGCCCTGGTTGCATGGAGATAATTAGGGAAATGCAATTATCATCTGGAGGAGCGTCCCTCGTCCAGGTGGGAGGGGGGCTGGGCCTGTAGCTTGCTCCTCCCTCCAGGACAGCCCATGGGCCTTGCAGCTGCAGGTGGGAGGGCAGGAGGTGAGGTGACCACGCTCTTGCTCCTCTATTCCAGCAAGAGATGCTCCGCTACAAAGAGGTCTGCTACTACATGCTCTTTGCCCTGGCCGCCTACGGGTGGCCCGTGTACCTGATGCGGAAGCCTGCCTGCGGCCTCTGTCAGCTGGCACGCTCCTGCTCGTGAGTACCCCATGCCCTCCACCCAGCAGCCGGCGTGCTTGGAGGGGCTGAAGGCCTGAAGCTGGGCCTGCCTGTGGGAGGCTCTCCCCAAACCACCTGTGCTGCTGCCCTGCCCCCACCTCCCCTGTGGCCTGCAGCCTGTGTTGCTTCTCTCCCTCACTGTCTCTGCGTCTCTGCCTTTCTGGTGGTGCATTACCAGGGGCAGGGAAGAGCATGGGCTTTGGAGTCAGTGTCAGTATCCAGTTTGAATCCAGACTTTGTCACTTGCAGCCTTGAGCAAGTTGGTCTGCCTCTGCAAGCCTCAGTTTCTTTATCTGTAATATGGGGATGGTGGTACTACCTCCTGGAACTGTTTGAGAGGAGTAAATGTGATGCTGGCCAGCATCTGGCCCTGCTGGTTCCCTTCCCCTCCCAGCCCCCACCCTCCTGCCCCTTTCAGCCACTCTCCTCTACCCCCATCCCCACTTCCCCTGCTCCCTTCCTGTGCTCTGCCTTTCTGAAAGAAAGCACTTTCCTAGTAGAGACTCAATCCATAGAGGCCTCTGGAAGGCTCCTTGGTGAAAGGCTCTGACCTTTGCAGGAGTCGGCATGGCCTCTGCCCTGGACCTGCCAGGTGCTGCCCTTAGCCCGCTGCTGGAAGCCGGGTGGACTCTGCTTTCCTCGGTGGCCAGAGAAGGGCACAGCTCAGGAGAGGCCCCTCCACCTGCCCTTGGTGTCTCCACCCTCAGCCTAGGACAGGCAAGAGGAGGACAACTCCCTGGCCCCTCTTCCAGGAAGGCTGGCATGCTGCATGGGAAACTTCTGCCACTGACACCCACCCTTGGGGCTCACAGTGGCCTCACCCCTCCTGCTGTGCCCTTCCTTCCACAGAGAGCTGAGCAGCTCCCAGGACCTTTTTCTCACCAGCCTCCCAGCAACTGACCTGGAGACCAGGGCACCCCCCGCCCCCTCCCCATCTTTGCCAGCCTGCACATAGCTGGCATTCTTCCCAGCATCCTTAGGAGTCCCTGCCAAGGCTGAGAAGCTTCTCAAAATGAGCACCAGACCAGAGACCTGAGATTGAGGCTCTGACAGGCCCTGCTCCATTACTCACGGGCAGGGTAGGGAATATCATATGTACAGGCTGTGTCCTGCCTGCCCACAAGCCATTTCAGAAGCCAGGGAGTCACCAACAGGCCGGGTACTTGAGGTGCTGTGCAGACGTTGTTGTTTGTGTCGGCTTCTCAATGCTGCAGGGGGAGAGAGCAGACCATTCTCAGACCCCGAAAGGGCCCAGCTGGGTGCCCACCTGGAAGAACCAGATGCCTGGGGGACAGAAAAGATGCAGGGCTGTGGCCCAGGGTGTCGGGGTGAAGACCAGAGGGTTGGGCCCCTTCTCCCAAGTCCCGGCCTGTCCACAGCAGCCCAGGGTCCCATAGACAGCCACCCATCCACCTCAGGAGCCAGACCCTTCACCCTCCTCCTGCAGCCTCCAAGCGCCTCACCCACCCGGCCTCCTCTCTGCAGGAGTGCCGGCCTCAGAGATGTCTCAGGCCCCTCCCATCCAGGATGCTGGCCCTGGGGCTCTCATTGGGTCCCCTGGCCCTCAGAGCAGTGACTCAGAGAGAGGGAGAGCCATCATGTATCGAGCGTCTGCTACATGCCAAGCTTTTCCTGCATGGTGGGCTCATGAAGTAGCTGTCAACAGCTGCTCTAACAGAGGATGAAACTGAGGCTTTGGGTGGCCGAGTGCCTTCCAGGTCCTTGTGGCCATGAAGGGACACACCAGAGCGAGAATTCAAGCCCAGGTTTCCACCTTTGGACACACTGTGGTGGCCACATGCTTAGAGCTAGAGAATGGGGCTGAGGTCAGGAAGAGGACACCGCTGCCTGAGAACCAGAGCTCAGCCCCCAGACACAGACCTGCCCCACCTGGCCCAGGAGTCGGGGACGGGCACTCTCCCAGCACCACAGCCCGAGGTCTAGGAGCTTCTGAGACTTGGCTCCACCCTGAGTTTTCTCAGAGAGGTCGCTCCTTATTGGGAAGTATGTATAGTCACTCAGGTGCTGCTCGACTGAAGACAAACCTCTCAATATTAGCAAAATTCAGAATTCTTAATAAACTCTTAGCTGTCATCCCAAGACAGCTGGTAGGTGTGGGTCATGTGTTCTCCAGGCCCCAGAGCCCGATCTGTTGAGTGCTGGCTCCCTCTGGTGGCATGAGAAGCAGCTGCACCTACAGCCGGGTGCCCAACTCAGATGTTCACCCATTTGTTTTGGGAGAGCCTACTATGTGCCTGGAACTGTTTTGTGGGCTGGGGACATAACTGTGAACCAAGCAGAGCAAGCCCTGCCCTGTGGAGCCCACCACATGGTAGGGTGGCACAGACAATACACAGACAAGGAAGCATAGCCCATTGGAGCAGATGGGTGTTTTGGAGGAAAATAAAGCCAGGTGTGTTGTCAGGCTGGGAAACGCTGAGCTGGGGGCTGCCTATGGTGGATGAGGTGGCCAGGGTGGCCCTCACCATACATAACATTTGAGCAGAGGCCTAAAGGAAGTTAGGGTCCAGCCACGAAATATCTGGGAGTACGGCCTTTCAGACAGAGGGAACCATGGGTGCAGAGACAATGAGGCAGGAATGTGGCCGACTCAGCTAAGGGAGGCAAGGCCAGTGTGGCCACTGTGGAGGGAGGCAGCAAAGCCCCTGGCCCTTGCAAGGACTCCAGCTTTTACACTGGGCAATCAGGGCATCATTGTAGGGTTTTGAGTGAAGTGACATGGTTTGACTTACATCTTAAAGGGCTGTTCTGGCTGTCACGTTGAGAATGTAGGGGGCGAGCACAGATGGAGACCAGTCAGGAGGGCGCTGTCGCACTGCAGGCAGAGACAGTGGTGGCTTGGAGCAAGGGAACATGGTCAGAGTCTGGAACTGGACAGGTGGATGTGCTGACTAAAGGGATGTGGGATGTGAGGTGGGGAGCAGTTCCAAAGATGTACCAACCGTGGAGCTGAGCAGTAAGCGGGCTGCATGGATGGACCTCAGGGAACATGCAGGGTGGGCCGCTGGGGACTGGGACCTGGAAAGGTGAAGAGCCTGTAGGACATCTGGGAGGAGGTTTTATATAGGCAGTTGGATGGGGCGTTTGGGGGCCAGGAGCAGGTCTGGGGGTTCATTAGTACCTCAGTGGTATTTAAAGCTGGAGACTGGATGAGTCTTGCAGGGTCAAGTGCAGCTAGAGGGGAGAGGAGGTCCAGAGCTGACCTCTGGGCCCTCGGTGAGAGGCCGAGCTGAGGAAGCTGCCAGGGAGGACGAGCAAGTCAAGAGAGTGTGAGTGGGGAGGGCATTGCAAGGGGAGGGAGGAAGACACCCACCAGGTCGCAAGCTGCCAAGAGGCCAAGTCAGGGGAGGGCAGGAACTACTGGTGGGGCTTTGCAGAGGAGGTTTGGTGGGGGGTGGGGCTGCAAGGGCAGGTTCTAGAGATGAGGGGGGAGAACATTTCTCCATCAGGAGCCCCTGACCCCGAGCCCTCTGCTACCTCATCCCAGGTGCTGCCTGTGCCCCACCCGACCCCGATTTGCCCCTGGAGTTACCATTGAGGAAGACAACTGCTGTGGCTGCAACGCCATTGCCATCCGGCGCCACTTCTTGGATGAGAACATGACCTCAGTAGACATCGTCTACACATCCTGCCATGACGCGGTGAGGGGCCAGGCTGGGCTGGGCTAGTGTGTAAGCACCACCCCACCCCTGATGCTTTTGTCCTCTGCAGGCTGCAAGGGCAGGTGGGGCTGGGGCCTGGTGTCAGGAGCAGATGGCTAAGGGCCCGGCGTGCTGAAGCCATTCTCCCAGGCAGCAGGATCCCTGGGCTTTGCTAACACTGCCAGCAGAAGCCTGCAGGCTTGCCCTAGCTGGGCAGACCAGAGGTGGTCCCCCTCCCCATACCCTGGCCTGTGCCCACTCTAGGGCTAGGGTGTAGACCCCAACTCCACACCCAGTACTGGGACTTCTGGCCCCGGCCTTTTGACGGAAGGAATAGAGGGAAGAAGCCGCAAGGCCCTGGGCGGGGGCAGCACTCCCTCTGGCCAGCATGCGGGGCCACAGAACTTGGGGCTGCCTGACGGCAGGGCAGCAGGAGGGCAGAGTGGGCTGAGTAGGACGTCGGGGCGCCTACGGTGACTGCTGGAGCCCTGGAGCCTTGGCTGCTGCTTAGGTCACTTTCCCAAGTCTGGCCCAATCCCAGGGTCCACTCAGGCTCAGGAGCTGCCCTTCTCCCAGGTCTATGAAACCCCCTTCTACGTGGCAGTGGATCATGACAAGAAGAAGGTGGTGATCAGTATCCGGGGAACCCTGTCCCCCAAGGTATGCTGCCCGTGGCTCCCAGCCCAGCTGGTGGACCACTTGCCGCTGGTGGGCTGCCTGCCTGCCTCCCTCTTCCTGTCCTCGGCCCTGCCCCTGACCTGTTCTCTCTCCCCATAGGATGCCCTGACTGACCTGACCGGAGACGCTGAGCGCCTCCCAGTGGAGGGGCACCACGGCACCTGGCTGGGACACAAGGTACCCCTCCTGTGGGCCCTCCTCCCCGGCCAGCACACAGACCTGTCCTGTTGTCGGGGTCGCTCGCTGGGCTCCCTGGGAGAGACTGGTTGGAGAGATGTGGATGCATCTAGAAGGTCCACTGCAGCCCACCTACCAGGACCCCCACAGCCCCACAGATTCTTCCCTAGAAGAGCTCACACTGTCTCTATAGACACACAACTACTCAGAACCTTGGTCTTCTCCCCTGTGAAATGGAAATTATGTGCTACAGTGTCCACCAGCCCCCACAGTCTGGTTTATGAGGCCCAAAGGGGGAAACGGGTGCAACAGGGTTAGGCAGCTTCACGAACCTCTGTTCCTCCTCCCCCAGGGAATGGTCCTCTCGGCTGAGTACATCAAGAAGAAACTGGAGCAGGAGATGGTCCTGTCCCAGGCCTTCGGGCGAGACCTGGTGAGGTGTTTTCCAGGCCACTGAGCCCCTGCCACACCTAGCTCTCCCTCCCCCAAAGCAACAGATCAGGACAGGATGGGACAATGATGGAGGCTCCCCCGGGGGCCAGGCCAGGCTCCAGCCCCCTCCTGTGATCCCTAGTTCCCAGCCCCCTTTGCACTTGCTTGGTCCCTCCCACACGCTGACCCCTTCCTCTTTTGTTCCAGCTCTTCTTGGGTGCTTCTGCGTGGCCCCACCCAGTTATGGACATGCTCTGTGTCAGGCACTGGAAACACAAAGATTTTTCAGGCCAGGGCTTTTCAAAATATAGAGCAGAATGACAAGTAATTACAGAGTAGATAGAAGGGGCATTGCTCTGGCTGGAGGTGATCTGGGCCCTGCCTGCTGCCCACTGCCTGTGCAAGTATCTGCCCTTGCCTCCTTGGTGCTGCCCTCTTCCCTTCCTAAAGCCAAGCCTTCCCAAAGTCCCTGGTCTCAGGAGACCCCAGTCTAGGTCTTGGGGCACAGGACTCGGGGCAGGTAAACAACCATTAGAGTGTAATCACTATACAAGAAGGTCTATCCCAGGTACAGATGCAATGTCTAGGAGGCAGTGTGCCTCTCCTGGAAAATCAGGAAGGACTTCTCCAAGGAGGTCACCTCCAGGCAAGGTTTTGAAGGATGAAGAGGAGTTTGTCAGAATGGTCTCCCCAAGAAGTGGGGCCCTAGCTTGGCTCTTCCTCTGTCCCAGCAGCCACACAGCACAGACTGTGATCCCAGGACTCTGGGAAGACCCCTCTGCCTCCCTGGTATCAACTAAGACAGCTCAGCAAGCAGTGGGCAGGGCTCTCAGGCTTCTCTTGGTCCCCAGGGCCGTGGAACCAAACACTATGGCCTGATTGTGGTGGGCCACTCCCTGGGTGCAGGCACCGCTGCCATCCTTTCCTTCCTCCTGCGGCCCCAGTACCCCACCCTCAAGTGCTTCGCCTACTCCCCACCAGGAGGCCTGCTGAGGTGAGCAGCCTGGGGCCTCGGGCTTGGCTGGGGCTGGCCAGGACTGCGAGCTGGACTGGACAGTCTGGGTTCCAGTCACATGGGGGCCTGGGAATGGCCTGGTAAGTGGAGGGGACATGGGCCATTCTATCACATGTCAGGCAGACCCCAGGATCTACTGCCTGACTGGCAAGAAAGGTGGGGCAGGGAGCAGGCAGCTCAGCCTGGCACCTGTGAGCTCCCCAGAGGGCCTTGAGTCAAGAACTAACCCCTGGATACACTGTGGCGCCCTCCCCACCAACCCCCTTGGCTTCCCTTGCAGTGAGGATGCCATGGAGTACTCTAAGGAATTCGTGACGGCAGTGGTGCTGGGCAAAGATCTTGTCCCCAGGCAAGTCCCTCCCTGTCTCCGCTGTCCTAGCCTGGGCAGCTCCTCCTTAGGGCCTCACCTGGGCACCAAGTCTGTCTCAGTCAGGTTCCCATCTCCCTGAGGGACCCCAGGACCTCCTCCCTGCCCTTAGGTGCCCAGGCTCACCCTGCCCTGGCCCACCCACCACATGACCCTGACGGCCTGCTCTTCCCATTCCTGTGGCCAGGCCTGTGCCTTCCCCTGCTACCCCCATACTCTCCCAATCCCTGGCCAGTTACCTGACATCCCGTCTTGCTTCTTCCTCCAGGATTGGCCTCTCCCAGCTGGAAGGCTTCCGCAGACAGCTCCTGGATGTCCTGCAGCGAAGCACCAAGCCCAAAGTGAGCTCCCTCCCCTCCCTCCTGCCTGGACATCCAGGCTCTGGGCACCTCATCTGTCCTGTGCAAAGCCCAAGAGGCCCCAGCCATGAGAGGCCAGCTTGGGGTGTGGCAGTGTCGTGGGAGCCTCAGGCCGTCGCCCTCAGCATCTCTCCAAGATCAGCCTGCCTACCCAATGCCTATCCTTGTACAGACAGGGAAACTGAGGCCCAGAGTGGGCAGGGGACTTGCTTTTACTCCTACAAGTTGTAGCTGTGTCAGGACTGGAACCAAGGGCTCCTGAGTCCTGGCTCATGTCACACAGAACAGCCTAGTCAGGAGGAAGCAGTCAGGAGGCTCAGTGCTCCGAGTGTATGCAGGGTGCCCTCTTCCAAAGCCTGCTGCTATGCCCCGGGCCCCAGGAGCCTGGAGATCACTCGGGGGGGTCTGGGTGCAGTTTGTTCTGATTTTCCACTGAAGCTCAGAGGACAGGATCAGCCCTTCCTAATCCCTCATCAGGTCTTTGGAGGACACTGTGGGGGCCCTTCCTGTGGCAAACAGGCCTTTGGTGTACCAGGCCATTGAGTGGCATGCTGTGGCCAGGTGCCCTGAGGCAGGCAGGAGGGAGCTGACCTGTACCAGTGGGTCCTCTGTGCCCCCCAGGCCAGCCCACACCCTGTCCACTGTCTCTACATATTTGGACTATTCCCAGCCTTGGTGCCCCTGACCCTCTGGCAGACAGGGCCCTGTGCCAGGTACCAGGACCAGTGGTGGGCAGGGCAGTGAAGCCTTAGGGGACCAGGTCTTCCTGGAGGAGCCTGGTCCCATGACGTAGAACTGCTCCTATCAGACCCAGTCCTGGGCACCGTCAGGCTCAGGAGGCAGGTGGCTGGGAACCAACCCAGACATGGCCAGGCCTGGTGGGGGCAGCTAGGCTGAACTGTGGGGTGTGTTCTACCTCTGACTTGTGAAGTGACCTAGAGCGAGTCCCTGCCCTTCTCTGCGCATGTCTCCCCATCCACTAGATAAGGGGTCGACTGTCTTCCAGCCCCTTCCGACCCTGACATTCAGCAATTCCGTGTCATCTGTCCTTGGCATCTTTTGGCCATCATGGCTTCCATACACCTCAGCCACTGCCTCTTCAGGTGGACACTGCCCTTCCTTCTGCCCATGGCCATCCCAGCTCCCACCTATGAGCCCTCCTGTCCCCCGAGCCAGCACTGCTCAGCTCTGTCCCCATTTCCCCCGTGCCCTGCACAGTGGCGGATCATTGTGGGGGCCACCAAATGCATCCCCAAGTCGGAGCTGCCTGAGGAGGTAGAGGCGACCACCCTGGCCAGCACGCGGCTCTGGACCCACCCTAGCGACCTGACCATCGCCCTGTCAGCCAGCACCCCTCTCTACCCACCCGGCCGCATCATCCACGTGGTCCACAACCACCCCGCGGAGCAGTGCTGGTAGGCGCTGGGGCTGCGCCCGGTGAGGAGGGGCAGGACCGCCTTCCCTCCCACACCCTCAGGGCTGGGACAGAGGCGGGGAGGCGGTGGCCCAGGGCACCTGTGCGTTGTCTTGCCCTGGAAGTGGAACAAAAGGCCAGTCTGGGGCAGGACTCCAGGCTCCTCTTTTAACAGTCCCAGCCTTTGTCCCCAGTGTCAGCCTTAGCTGTGTCCCCCAAGACAGCTCTTCCTACTTGTGGCCCATGTAAAAGCAGGTGGCCAGAGGGGTCACACGGAGGCCCTGGGCAGCTCACACCTTGGTTGTCACTTGGCACCGCCTCTGGGATTAATTGGCAGCTGTGAGCAGGGATGGGGTGGGGGCAGGAGAGAGGAGTGAGCAGAAACATAGGCTTCTCCCTCTACTTGCTCTTTCAGAGGGTTGAGCTCTGGACCCTCCGTCCCAGCATGGGCCGCCTCCCCTGACAAAAGGCTTGTGAGCTGGGCCCTGCTTACGGCAGAGCAGATATGGCAGAGGCCACAGCAGGTAGAGAGCTATGTAGGGACTCTGGCTGAGGCTCAAGGTCAGCCTTTCCTGGCCTCCTTTTGGCATAAACATTCCTGGCTGGGGTGGGGTTGGGGTGAAGGCGAGGCAGCAACAAGAGCCCAGGGAGAGAGCCTTGCTGGCCAGGTTGAGCAGGGGATCGCCAAATCCAGCCTGCCCCTGCAAAGAGCAGAGCAGAGCAGGAGGTCTGGGGGCCAAGGCCAGGTTGCCCCCCCAGCTCAGCTTCCCCGTGGGCCCTGTGTCCCCTCAGCTGCTGTGAACAGGAGGAGCCCACGTACTTCGCCATCTGGGGTGACAACAAGGCCTTCAATGAGGTGGTCATCTCGCCAGCCATGCTGCATGAGCACCTCCCCTACGTGGTCATGGAGGGGCTCCACAAGGTGAGCCCCCTGGGTGGTGCACCTCATCAGAGCCCACAATGCCTTGCTGGCCCAGGCTCCACCCACATTGCAGACAAGAGGCCAGACGCTCTGGAAGTGAGCCTGAGCCCCAGCTGGGCTGCTGTGGTGCCGGAGAGCCTGCTCACATCCTGGCCTTCATACCCCTGCTCTGTCCACATTGCCACCTGGCCCATCCGTGTGTGGGGCGAGGCAGGATGGCAGGGCCAGCCCCAGGCCTCCCTGGAGGAGCAGGATCCTGGGGAAGCAGGGGAGTGGGGCCTGCTGACCCCGTGAAGCTCTCTTTGGCCTGAGAGGCCTGGCCTGCCGCCTTGCCCCCCCCACATGAATGTCACCCCTCTATCACAACCAGCTTCCCCATCCTGTCCCCAGGTGCTGGAGAATTACAACAAGGGGAAGACAGCCCTGCTCTCTGCAGCTAAGGTCATGGTGAGCCCCACCGAGGTGGACCTGACTCCTGAGCTCATCTTCCAGCAGCAGCCACTGCCCACAGGGCCACCTGTGCCTGCCGGCCTCGCCCTAGAGCTGCCCGCTGGAGACCACCGAAACAGTGTCAGGTGAGTCCTGCCCACCCAGCCCCGCCCCAGAGGCTGTGTGCAGGAGCCCCGAGTGGTGTCAGAGCACAAATGCTTGTGTGCCTGTGCTTCCCATGCACATGCTGGGCCCACATATGCTTGCACGGCTCTGCGCACCCATGCAGGAAAGGTCGAGCTTGCCCTTACTGCTCAGGATCTCCTGCTCTGCTCCCAGGGCCCACCAGCCTGCTGTCACTGACACCTGCAAGGGCTAGTGGTGGGCATCTAGGGATGCACAGAGCCCTGGCCACAAACACATAGATTTTCTCATGGCCATTTAGACCCCAACAGATGGACACCTGTGCACTTACACACACACACACACACACACACACACGTATTTGTGTTGAAGCTTACATGTGCACATACATGTGTTCATAAATAGCTCTAAGTGCACAGGGAACCCCACACAGACATACTCATGAATAGGACACACACCAAGACAGAGGCTGAGACACACATACACCAGGACAGGCTTAGATGGGCAGCCCTGCATGTAACAGCATGAATGTGCCTCTGCCCAGACCCAGCCACCCAGACACACATGGGCTGCTGATACACACAGCCAGTATGTACGCTGTACGCATGAACGCAGAGTCATGCACACGCTCCAGAGGAACACACACCCACATGCACACGCTCTTTGGGGGGATCAGGCCCTTAAGGGATGGCTCCTGGGTATGGGAGGGCCTCCTTCCTCTCTGGGATACTTCCCACCCAGGTGCTGTGCCCAGGTCACAAATCTGTCCAGGAGGCTTCCCAGAAGGGTGGTCGCTGCTTGGCAGCCCTTGGTGGGCACATCCCTCCCCCTTGGTGCACTTCTCGGACAGCTGCGTGACCACAAGAGGGAGCCAGTGTCCATCTGCAGTAGACGCTGCACTCGCCTCCTGCAGGCAGGAGAGCAGCCCAGGGGCTCCCAGGCTCCCATTCTGCAGAGGGCTACAGCCCAGGGGAGAGGCCCAGGGGTTGCTGGCCCTGAGGGCAGGAATGGATCCAGTGGGAGCACCTTCGGGCAGTGCTGTCCTCCTCTCTCCCCTCTCCCTCCCTCCCCCACCCTCTCTTTCCCTCTCCCCCCACCCCCACACCACTGCCTCATGAGTGACCTGGGGCAGCCATGCTCCCTGGCCTCAGTGTTCCATCCATGCAGTGGCAAGCTCTGAGGCGGGTTCCCCAGCTGCATTTCTGGAGCCCTACTGTGCCCGGTGGGGCCCGAGGCTCAAACCCAGCATCTACCCTTTTCTCTTCTGTCTTGGGTTTTTGTGAGTTTTTTTTTTTAATAAAGGTTTTGTGTCCAAAACCATTCCACAACCGCTAAGTTAGCTGCTCGCCCAAGTTTCCTGCAGCCAGGCAGCTGGGCTCATCTCTCCAGCCCTCCAGAGTCTCACACATACCCCTGCCCTGCCCTCTGCAGGAGCAAGTCCCAGTCTGAGATGAGCCTGGAGGGCTTCTCGGAGGGGCGGCTCCTGTCCCCAGCGGCCACGGCTGCTGCAGCTCACCAGGACCCCGTGGAGCTGCTCCTGCTGTCCACCCAGGAGCGGCTGGCAGCAGAGCTGCAGGCCCGGCGGGCACCCCTGGCCACCATGGAGAGCCTCTCGGACACGGAGTCACTGTACAGCTTCGACTCTCGCCGCTCCTCGGGCTTCCGCAGCATCCGCGGCTCACCCAGCCTCCACGCCGTGCTGGAGCGCGATGAGGGCCACCTCTTCTACATCGACCCTGCCATCCCCGAGGAAAACCCGTCCCTGAGCTCACGCACGGAGCTGCTGGCGGCCGACAGCCTGTCCAAGCACTCACAGGACACGCAGCCCCTAGAGGCGGCCCTGGGCAGTGGGGGCGCCACCCCGGAGCGGCCCCCCAGCGTGGTGGTCAACGAGGAGGAGGAAGAGGAGGGGGGCGGGGGTGACGGGGCGGCCCCCCAAGGGGAGCTGGTGCTGCACAACGGGCGCCTCGGGGACTCACCCAGCCCTCAGGTGCTGGAGTTCGCTGAGTTCATCGACAGCCTCTTCAACCTAGACAGCAAGAGCAGCTCCTTCCAGGACCTCTACTGCATGGTGGTGCCAGAGAGCCCCACCAGTGACTACACCGAGGGCCCCAAGTCCCCCAGCCAGCAAGAGATCCTGCTCCGCGCCCAGTTCGAGCCCAACCTGGTGCCCAAGCCCCCGAGACTCTTCACCGGCTCTGCCGACCCCTCGTCCGGCATCTCGCTCTCACCCTCCTTCCCACTCAGCTCCTCGGGTGAGCTCATGGACCTGACGCCCATGGGCCTCAGCAGCCAGGAGTGTCTGGCAGCGGACAAGATCCGGACCTCTACCCCCACCAGCCACACGGCCAGCCCTGCCAAGCAGGATGACTTGGTCATCTCGGCACGCTAGCACCCAGGAGCAGCCCCGCTGAGGCCCAGGCGCCAGCAGGTGGCCCTGCAGGCTTCTGGTGGCTGCCCCCAGGACTGGGCAGCCTTGAGGAGAGGCCCCCAGGGGCCAGTTTAGCCTCAGGCATGGGGCCCTGCTGCTGAGCTGGGGGTCCGTATCCCTACCTCAGCTTAGGACCCCCAGAGCCAAGGCAGCTGGGATCTGGGCCCTTCAGGTAGGAGAGGAATGTGGAGTGGGGAGGAGCCTGAGGCAGCCTGCCTGGTGGGCAGGGCAGCACTCCGCCCTCTCAGTCCCACTGGGCCCCACGGCCGCATCCTGGCATCCCCCATCCCAGGACAGGCCGTGGGCATGCCCTCATCACTCCATCACTGCCCTCCAGCAGCTTTCCCAGGACCAAGGTGGAGACCAGCCCCCATCCCACGTATTCTCACCTGTGGTCCAGGCTGGCATCTGCCCTGGCCACCCCCCAGATCTGGTGCCTGCTGGCCAGCCCCCTGGGGTGACCTCCCGCCAAGGTGGTCTGCAGTGCTGTGTATGTTTACAGAGGCTGCTGGGCTGGGCTCGGGATGTTTCCTGGGCTTACAGGCCCTGCTCCCCAATCACATGTCCAGTAGCCCCTTCTCTGAGCAGGGCAGGGATCAGCCTACACGGGGCCCAAGGCAGCCATGGGGCCAGGAGGGGCCTGGAGGAGGGTGGGGTTAAGTCTGCCCCTTCTCTGCTTGGTGCCCCTCATGCTGATTCCCTCTGTCAGTGGGTTGTGGGCACCCGGGCCTGCCCTACCCGCCCATTACTTCCCAGCTAGCTTTCTACCCTGAGGGATCCTGGCCACTCAAAGGGTGTGATCACCCTGGCTGCAAAGCCAGTGCCCTTGGGGGAAGGAGGGCAGCCAAATCCCTCTTCCTCTGAGGATCCCATGTAAGTAAGCCCTTTAGATCACCTCCCCACTCCCCCATGCCCAGGCGGACCCAGGCCCTAGGATCTGAGCACCTCCACTCCCCTCAGTAGCCTCTCCTTGCTGGTCTGGGCTCTCTCCTGGGAGCAGGGCTTGCTTCCCTCCCACCCTCAGTATCCTGTTGGCAGGACTATAGGGCCAAGAGTGGGGTATTGTGGGGTCTGGCTGGAAACACTGCTCACTGCCTGGCGGGGAGTGGGCCCAGTGGGGCTGAGGGCTGTGGGCTGTCCTGTTTAGCCTGAGACCTCCGGAGCTCTCACTTGGGTTCCTTTCCTGATGGGTCAGAAAAGCAATGAGAGGTGGAGACCAGCCTTTCCCCAGAGGCCGATAGGGGAAGGTTGTGCATGCTGGCGTGGGGCATGTGTGCATGTGCGTGAGTGCGCGCCACGCCTGGGGAGGGAGCTGCTGGGGCGCCCACCCCACACTCCCACCCCTGCCTGCCCACTGCCTCTTCCCAGCCTGTCAGGAAGACAGCCAGCAAATGTGATGGGGGCCTGTGGGGGGGGTGGTACCACAGGACGGTTCAGTTTTGGGCATTGGCTGTCTCCCTCATCTCACCTGCTGCTCTAACCTCTGGTGTGGAAAATGGGCAAGTGCTGAGGTGTTGTCTGCCTGCTTGTGCCTTGTCTCCGTGGAGGCGTGCTCCCCCAGCCCTGGCCATGGCCTCCCTCGGTCTGCTAGGTTCCCCTGACCAAGACCCGCATCTCATGATCACTGGTATCTGTGGTCTGCATCCTGACCTCCACCCCACACGCAGCTGGGACTGGCCAAGACTCTGCCCTGAGACACCTGGCCACCCTGACAGATGGGAGCAGAGACCTGGGAGCCGGCCCTCCCTCACTCTCTGACTCCCACCCTCTCACCTGACTCCAGGACCCTGCCCTTGCGAGGGCCCCGACTGCTGGCATAGCCTAGGCCCAGCACAGAAGCAGGACAGAGTCAGTGACTCTTAGAGTTAAAAAAAAAAAAAAAGACAAATCATAAATCAGAGTTAAGTTCCAGCAGGCCCCCCACATCCCTACCCCACCCCCACCCCCACCCCCATCCCCCTGCCAATAGAAAAGAGAGACTTGGTGTCTGGCCTTTTAATTCCTCTTCTGCCAGGGTGATTCCTGGGACCTCTGAGGGGGCATGGCACCCACCAAGGCCCAGGACTGAGCCGTCAGGGACAGACTCCCCACCCCAAAGTCTGCCGCCACACAGGGTTACAGGCTTGGGGCTGGGGTAGGCTCGGACTCAGCCCCGGATGCCCAGGTCAGCCCATCCCTAAGCTGCCCTCTCCTCACCTTGCCCCTGAAGGATAGGCCTGCTCTGGGTCTCTCCCCTCCTCCCCACACTGCGCTTGGGGGGGTCTGAGCCACCCCCTGAGTCCAGCTCTGCTCAGACTGACCCCTAACTCTGTCCCCCACACCTGCAGCACAAGCTTCCTAGCTGGGTGCTGGTCTGTCCTCCCAGGCACCTGGGTGGCCTCCATATGCAATCGGTAGCGAGCAGCCAGGCCCCACAGACACTCATGCACTCTACATGCCATTCTCCTATGATGTTTTTTGTACTTAATGTATGAAAGATCCAAACTAATATTGCTGTAAAAAGGAGAGACAGATTAATATAGCTTATTCTATAAATATATCTGTATATAAAGGTTTCTGTATATTGTATAGAGCTGTGTATAAACTGGATGTAGAAGCACACTGGCTGCCTTGGGTGACCTCCCTTCCCAGCAGGTGGGGATGGGGGGCGCTTGATGCTGAGGTCAATGGCAGCGTGACAGGAGGGGACCTTGAAGACTGGCTCTCGCTGCTGTTGATGCCCTGGTCCGGGAGCACACTTTGAGTCGCAGTGAGGGCGAGAAGCCCCTCGAAGCCCGTCTGAATGGGGGAAGTCCTGCATTGAGCGCTGCCTGTATGAGAGATGTGCCAGGACATCCGTGTTCATGACCTCATTGAGTCATGAAAGATGGGACTTGTTAGGCCCTTTCTCCTCCCTAAGGGTCTAGGATTTAGACAGTGTGAGCAGGCTTCCCCAAGACCACAGAATGAGCAATTAGGGAACCAAGCTTGTCTGACAGTGCTCACCGCCTCTCCCCAGTGCCAAGAGCCAGGGCAGAGGGGTGGGACTCCACGAAACCCCCCAACGGGTTAGCACTGAAATGAAAGGGCCACTAGAAATCTTTGCTGAAGCTTCCCTTGGAGGGTGCAAAATACCTGGCTAGACCCAAGGCACCCCAGGGACCCCAGCGCAGCCTGGCTTCAGGACAGCAAGGCCTGTGGAACAGTTGCAGGGCCAAGGTGGGCAGGCAGCTGGGTCTCCTGCCAGCCCCAATCCCGGGCCTGCCCCCTCCACACAGCAGGTGGCGCTGCACCTCCAGCCAGTCCCATAAACACCTGCAGAGTCTGTCTCAGGCACTGACCCAGCCAAGCTCTGACCCCACCTTGATCTTCCCCTTCCCCACACTGCCCATCCTCCCACCCCCAAGCCCAGAGTGACCCTACTTAATGAGGACTTGGGGTGGGTGAGAGCACAGTGCCTGTCTTCACCCACAGCATCTGTCTTTGAACAGAATAGGAAACTGAGGCTAGATAAGGGTGAAGAGTCGAAGTCACTCAGGCTGCAGGGACAGACCTAGGGCCAGAATCCAGGCCTGTCGGCCTAGGACTTTGGCCTTCACCCTAACCTCATGGTTTTCACAGGTTCTTCCCATCCTATAGTTTGATTTGGTTTGCAGACTATCATATCCAATTAGTGGAGCAGGAGAAGCTGAGGGCCAGAGAGGTTCTGTGACCTGGCCAAGGTCCCACAGCCAGAGCATGGAATTGGGAGGGGCAATTCTGAGAAGGACTGAAGCAGCAAGCACTCTGCCTCCCAGTCCCCACTCAGGATCCAAGGACAGCCCCTGCTGTCTCAGGTGGGAGGGAGGTTATCCTGCGGGGCCCCCAGACCACGGGTGTTGTCTCTCACCCTAGTCCAGGGAAGCTGTGCCCCTGGCCTCACTGATTCGCTGGGTTCACACTCCCTGCCCCTGGGGGATTCCTCTCTTCCTCTGCAAAATGGGCAGATGCCAGGGCTGCGCGGGCACATGGCAGGCTGGGAGCCCTGTGGTAGGGAGGCCTGGCCATCAGGAAACCCCACCCTCTCCAGGGCTAGCCTCTAGCTGGTTACTTAGTTACTGCTTAACTCTCAAGTCATGACTCCTTCCCCCAGTGCTGTCTCCTTGGCCACTCAGAGGCCAGTGTGGGTGCTGGGAACTGACCTGGCATTGTAGAAATCATCACTTACCAATCACATCCCTGGCACCTTACCTACACTGAGAGGGAATACCAGGCTGATTTACAGATGAGGCCTCCAAAGACCAGAGGGCAGGCCTTGGAGAGACAGTTACAGGGGACAGCCATGTCTGCTGGGCCAGGGCCGAAGTCTCGGTCCCCCACTCTTGGGGCTTAGTGAGGAGCAGTGCAAATGGGGACTTCTCTCCATGGGTGGGCCCCTCAAGGTCCTGGTTACACAAGGCTCTCTGGGGCTCCCTCACCAGCCCCAGCCCTTGGGCCCCAACTTCATTATGGAGTTGGGAGGTGGCTGTTTTGACTCTCAGCTGAGCCCTGGAGTCTGGGACATTTCAGTCACTCCTCTCTCGTTCCCCAGAGGTGAAAAGCCCTGGGGACAGTCACTCCTTTGCTCAGTGGCCTAGTGGAGTCAGGAGAGATGACAGGTCCAGAACCCTCTAAGCCTGGCCAGCTCCCACGGGATTAACAGGAGGCCCCATTCCACCCTGTCCAACTTCAGGGCTACCCCAGGGGCTTAATCCAGCCTGAGGAGTTGGGTGTTGCGGGCAAAATATGCCCCTCCCCGACTTTGAGGACCAAGACGAGGGCAATATTTAGCGCGCTGGCAAGGCCCTCAAATGATGAACATTTAGGCACCATGGGGGTTGTGGCAGAAAGACCTGTGGGTGGGTGGAGGATTAAAAAGAAGTTGGTTTTTAGCTGGTCCTGGACAACTCCTAAAATAAATTCTTTTAAAAAAATCACATGGTGTAGGCGGGTATCTACTTTGTCCGCAAGCAGGCCTGACCGGGTGGGGGAGCGGGCAGAGCAGAGAATAACAATTGTCTTAAGGGAGGCTGCAGAGGGAGAAAAACCTCTGGGGGTATCAGCTGGAAAAGAATACGTGGCTCAGTGTGGCCCTCTCCCCCCTCTCGGCCCAGCCCTGCGTGGGGAGCGCTGGTCAGCACACACAGCTGGGGCCTCCGGCAGAATCCCACTCTATCTAAGAGCAGCAGCTCGGAGAGCGGCCCCCAGAGGGACAAAACCTCACTGTGAGGCACCCGCCGGCCTGGGCACCCCTCCCCCGGCCCAGAACTGTCGTGGCATTGACCCTCCTCAGCGGGCCACCACGGGCCCTCTGACTGGGCCACATCTGGGGCTCCAGCACCAGCCGCCCCTCCCGCATGGCTGGCCGCTGAGGAAGGGAGGGTAGCCTGGGTGGGAATAGCTTCCCAGTCTCTCACCCCTTCCCCACTGGGCAGTGCAGTTCACCCCCCACTCTCCTCTTTGGGGCCAGTGGCATTCCGAGTTGAGAGACGCAGGCTGGCTAGGCTGGCATCTTGATCTGCCCGCAAGTGCCCCATTGTTCTGGGCCTTTGTCTCAGTTTCGTATCTGTTAAACGGTAGGGTGGGATAGGTTTTCCTAGCTCAGGCTTAACTGCATCTGAAGATCCTGAGAGGCTGTGAGTTGAGCCACTGCCTAGTGAGATGATTCACTGGGTCCAGGCTTCCAGAGTTCTTTGCACCCAAGGTTTCAGAGGTCTATTATTTGATGATGCCAACCTTCATTCATTCAACATATTTATTGAGCCAGGTAGTGTTCTTGGTGCGGAAGCTACAGCAACGACCAAGCCAGAAAAATCTCTTACTCTCACTGGGCCTCTATTCCAGAGTAAAGAGAATGATAGTAACAAAAACTAACAAAAATCTTCTACATGGTGAGAAAGAAAGGCCTCAGTAGCGGGGATTGCTTTAGGTAGGCTGGTCAGAGATGTGATGAGTGAGCTGACTTGACACCTGACTACAGAGAAAGAACCAGCCATGTGGGGACAAGCATTACAGACAGATGGAACAGCGTGAGCAGCAACCGTGTGCCTGGCATGTCTGAGTGATGACAAGCAGGCCTTGGTGGTCGTGGCTTATCAAGCAAAGGAAAGAAAAGTAGGAGAGGTCAGTTGTACAGGTGGGAGCAAATCATACAAGACCTACGAAACCAGAGCAAGAAGTTTCTATGTTGTTCTGAGTGCAAAGGGAAGCCACTGGTTTTACCAAAGGAAGGACATGACTTGTGTTTTAAAAAAAGTGATTTGGAAGCATTGAAGAGGACATCAGTAAGGAGAGAGGCAGTGCAGCCGGGCAGAACGGAGATGAAGAGTGGCTCGTAAGGGTGGAGACAAAGGAATGAGGGTGGTGGGTTTATCCAGGACACGGCGGGAGGCGGAACCATTAGGTCTACCACGCAGTGATCCCAGGTCAGCCAGGACCTGGCTCTGAATGCTGACTCTGACTCCCACTGCCTTGAAATCCACACACTCGGGCTATCCAAACCGTAGCCACACATGGCTACTTAAATTTGAGCTACTTAAATACAATTGAAAAGTCAGTTTCTCAGTCTCCAGGGCCACATGTCAAGTGCCCAGTAGTCACACGTGGCCAGGGGCTGCAGTACTGGACAGCACAGAGGGCATTTCCAGCATCTCAGGAAGTCATCAGGACAGCACTTCCTCAGACAGCACCGAAGGCCACTTGCGCCCCGGTTTGCTCATCTGTAAATTGCGCATGACAATAGCATCTCCTTGGGAGCGCACCTCAGAGGGCTAAATGAGGTGACGCCTGCAAGTGCTCGGTGCTGGTGGGGCACAAAACAAATGTTCATTATTGCTGAGATGAGGGGCGGGTAAGGTGAGGAAATGGGGGATGTCTCTGAGGTTTGCTTCTCAAAAATCTAAGATTCTGAATCCTGCCATCTTCCCCTGCCCAAGGGGACGGGAGTGGCTGCTGCGCCCAGACCCAGCCCTCTCGCCCTCCCTGCGCGCACCGAGAGCAGGCCACACGGCGACCCCCAACCTGGGAAGGGCCCTGAGCCGAGCGCCGCCTGGAGGAGTCGCGCGCGTCCTGCCCGAAGCGGGGTTGCAGCGCGGAGTAGGCCGGTAGGGGGCGCTAGGCGCGACGGGCGGGGCGCGAGGGGCGGGCAGGGGCCGGGCCAGGCCGCGCTGGGGGCGAACGCGGCGGCGGGCTGGACGGGACCGCAGCCGGAGCCGAGCCGGGACTGTCGCGCGGGCCGCGCCGGCAATGCCGCGCCCCCGGGCCGGGCTGTAGAGGGGCCGGGGCGTAGTGCACGCTGGGCAGGCCGGACATGGAGGTGGTGGACGAGACGGAGGCGCTGCAGCGCTTCTTCGAAGGTGAGGGACCGTGGGCCGGCGGGGGCGGCGACCCCCTCTAGCGCTGGGATCCCCCAGCGGATCTTCCCGGGGACTGGGACCCCGACTGTGCTTCCATCACGCTAGGACCCCCCCGAACGCTTCCTCTGGGCCGGCGCCCTCCTTCAGCTGACACCAGCCTGCGTGCTGGCTGACTCTGGGTCTCCTGGAGGTTACTGCCCACCTCCACTGAAGTTGGGCTACCCACTCCCAGTCCCCCAATGCACAACTTCCTTGGATATGTGTCCCCTTCCATGCTCCGCCTTCCTTCATGCCTCCAGGACATGCAGTCCCCTCTAACTTCTGACACCTCCCACCCCCAGCGCACTTCCCGAGTCTGGGGACCCTCTGCGGTGCTTCCCTGGAGCCCCATCCAGGCCTGGACCCCCTTGGAGGGTCAGACCCCAGCATGCCTTCTACGATTTTCCATGCCTCTTAGGCTGGTACCTCAGCCCCCAGAGTGCCTCCTAGAGGCTGGAACCCCTGCCTAGAGACCCAGGCCCCCTGTGTGCCTTTCAGGTTGGCACACTCCCCCTAGTCTGAGTCCTAGAGGCTGGGACCTCCCCACTGTGCTCTCCTGAGACCAGGACCCTCTTTGAGACTAGGACCCCTTCAAGATTTCACCCACCTTCCGCAAGGCACCTCCCTCCCTCAAGGCTGAGATTTCCCTTGAAGCAGCTACCCCTCCCCAGCATTCCTCTGTGGGCTGGATTCCCCCACCCCAAACACTCTCCTTGGGCTAGAACTTTCTTCAAGTCCCCATCCCTGCTGCCAGCTACCCCCTCACTCCAAGACCCTCCCAGAGCTGGGAACTGCATCCTGCCAGCCATCTGAGGTTCCTCAGGGCCGTGTCACCCATACCTGTCACTGGGGCTGTGGCTCCTTGGCTGTGCCCCTACCCCTGGAGTGACCTCACCCCCTCACCTTGATCCGAACAAGTTCCTCCCCAGTCACACACACCCTATAATATTTTTTCCAACCCCCACCCCAGAGTGGTTTTGGAGGTCTGCTCCTACACCTACCCAGCTCCGCTCCCCTTCTCCTGAGTAGCCTCTGCCCCTCCTCCAGGCTGTGCCCCTTCTCCTGGGTGCTGGATTCAGGAAGGATGGGACAGAGTGTGGGAGGGGCAGGCTGACCTCTCCCGGCCCACTCGCCTTCCTCAGACCCTCCCTGGAACACCTAAGCAGACCCTCCGGCCCCTTTTGTGTTCCTCCCTGCCGACTTAGGCAGCCCGCCTCCGCCTCCCCAGCTCCCCAGTCCCTAAGACCGCGTCCTGCTCCTCAGTGCGTTCAGAACCCAGAACCCAGTGATTCAAACCCCTCCATTAATGTGATGCTGCCCCTGGGGGTGGGGGTGGCCCACGGGCACCCTGTGCTGGGGCAGTTGGGCTGCACGCCGGGCAGGGAATCAGCTTGCATTTCAAGCCCAGTGGCCAGATCCCTTTGGAGTCCCATGAGACAGAAAGGAAGACCTTTCTTTGCCTCAGTTTCTCCCTCTCTGTGACTTGGGAGCCTTTGTCCACTCCTACCTGCTAAGCAGCCCAGGTAAGAGTGTCCCCAGGCCTCAGGCCTCCCCACTCCAGGATTCTGGATACCCCAGTAGGCCCAGACCCCAAGAAATCAGGTTTGGACTAGATTAAATGGTTGATCCTGAGGTAGCTGGGCCATTGAAGGTTCTAGTCAACTCCGCATCAGTCCCAGGGACTCTCGTTTTCCCCAGACACTGTGCATCCTTTAGGAGCCCTCCAGAGGCCTTATGGGGGCTACAGGCCCCTGGGCAGGCAGGAAGGGATCACTAGCCCTTGATTGGGTGTGTCATTTTCGGGGTGCCCTGAGCCTGCTAGATACCCCGGATGACCCATGGGTCAGGCCCCCTGGCTTCCTGCAGATATTGCTGGGCCCTGGGCAGAGCAGAGGTTGGGGGGTGGCAGGCTGGCCCAGGCTCCCTGTGTCCTGAGCCAAACTTTCCCTCCTGGCCGTGGGTGGGGGGAGTGGGGGCTGACGCCACAGCTCAGCCATGCGGCAGGCCTAGCCAGGAGGCTGTACTGCTCCCTCCAGAGAGATAAGAGGAGACTCAAGAATGTCTGTGGGGAGCAGGGGGTGGGGTGTGGGGCTGCCCGCTGAGCCAGGGGCTAGAGAAGTATTCGCAGAGCCAGAGATGGGGGGAAGGTGGGTGGGTGCTGAGAGCTGGGATCTCAGGGGCCACTTGGGAGGGGAAGTCCTGGCAGCCAGCTGGGCAGTGGTGTGGGGGGCACCCAGGGTGCGCCAGGGAGTGCCTGAGTATGCTCACGAGCACAAATGTGAAAGTGCGCTGGGCCAGGAGCTGTCCTTTCGCGCCTGTGGGTGTGTGGTTCCTGAGCATGCGGGAGCAATGTGTGCTCTTGCACTCAGGACCGGGACACCTGAGTTCTCGTCCTGGTCCCTGCTTGGCTTTGGCCACTCCCTGTGGACAGTGGGTACAGGGCCTCTGGGCTTGGAGAAGGGGAAGGGCTTTGCCAAAGGGTCAGGGCATACTGAGGCCCCTAATCTGATGTCACCCACTGTCTAGGCACACCAGGCATATGTGCTGGGTCCTGCCCTGTGCAGGTGGGCCAGGGCAGCGGCGGAGGACTAAGGTGCTTTGGGCCTCGGGTGGGAGGCTGGTACAGCTGGGCCCCCGTGACCGCCCTGCTAATCCCCTAGAGGGAGGCTACAGCCGCCTGGACCTGCAGGCACAGGGCCTGCAGGGGACCGTCCAGGCAGGATGCACTGGCTCCCAGCAGGTAACAACCGCGGTAGCAAGTATACCTCTCATCACCCTGACCGGCTGGGGCCTTGGACTCCTGGAGACTGGTCAGTGACAGGGGCAAGGCAGCATCAGAGGATCCTGATAGGACCCTAGAGGTTCCAGTGCAGTCTCAGCCGCTGAGAGCTGTGTGACCCTGTGCAGAGCTCTCGCCCTCTCTGGGCCCCTTTTCCTCATCTGTAAGATAGGACAGGGAGGCAGAGGTCATGATGGTGCCTGCAGCTCTAAGGAGCCTCTTCTCTCAGCCCTGGGAAGGAAGGACATTTTAGAGCATGGAAGGGGTTGGGTGTTGGCTTCTGACCCCAGGGGCACATGGGGCTTGACTGGGCAGCCAGCAACCTCCAATGCCAGGAAGCAGGTGGGTGTGGAGGAAGTCTTAGAGTCAGGGAACCCGGGCTTCCAGCACATATGGGAAAGGCCTCTGAGAGATTGGGGAACCTCCACTCGGCCTCTAGAGCCCCGCCAGGGCTGGAGGTGGGGGGCTGGGTCTTTACTCCTTCCAGACCTGATGGGTGGCTTGTGCTGCCAACATCTCTTCTCTGGTGTCATTGTCCCCTCTTGGGGTAGGCAGGTGGGTTGGACCAGAGCAGAGGCTTATAATGTGATTGTCTGTAGCCACCAAAGGATAAACTCATGGCCTCCAGATGGGACATATGCAGTGTCCACAGCCCCCAGAGCACCAGGATCCTGTTTTGAAAGCTACCCTTCCCCAGCTCTGGGGTGGGGGAGCGGAGGGAGCGGCACTGGCCCCTTTCTCAGGGGCCAAGACTGTCTCCCAAAGAAGGGAGTTAGCCGAAGTTAGCCAGGCTGACGCACGGCCCCCAGCTCATTTCTCTGCCACCACGGGCTTGGGAGAGGGAGGCTGGCCTTCCTATGGGGACCAGCATCTCTGCCTCAAGAGGGTAGGAGGAGACCCCAGGGGGGACCACCTGAGGACTGCGGGAGAGGACGTGTCCGGAGTCTGAGGCTGAGCTGGGGCACGTGACGGAATGGTGCCGTGCTTGTGTCAGCCTGCACGTCTGTCTGTCTGTGGTGCACCCTGGGAGTAGGTAGATGGGGGAGGCATCAAGATGAGATGGGGTGCCTCCTGAGCCCCTGGAGGACTACCGTCCCAGCCCCACCTCCCCAGGTCCTGAGTCCAGCTGGGTGGGGCAATCGTACTGGGGGCTCTGACTCATCCCCGTGTCCCTAACACCCAGTGTAGGACCACACAGGAGTGGGAAATGTGCTCAGGGTCAGCAGAGGCAACGATGGGCATGTGAACAGAAGCATGGAGGCGATGCAGCCCAGGAGGCTGGTTCTCTCGGAGGGCCTGGGGTCAGTGCAGGGAAGAAGAGCAGGCTGTTGGCATCCTGCTGAATCTGGGGGCCTGGGCGGAGTGTCCTCGGAGTCTTAGGCAGGACCACGCAGGGTGTTTGGGAGAAAGGCTGCTCTGGGCAGAATGGCCTCCTCCCGGGGATCTGGCTCCCACTCCCTGATTCCCAAGGGCTCATGGGAGTTGGGGGCCCTGGCAGCAGAGGCTGCTGGGTAACAGCACAGTGTGGCTGCTGATTGGCTGCTGCCCTTGGACTTTGCCCTCTGATAAGGCCAGGGCACAGAAATCATTAACTGAATCATTAACTGGGGGTGGCCCTGCCCCACCCAGGCTGCTTGCCCTTCCTGTCCAGCTGCTTCCTCCTCGCAGCCCCCTCCTCTGGGCCTCAGTTTCCCTCACAGCATGGGTGTTTGTATGGGGATCAGTCTTCGGCCCCAGCTGCCACTGGGTGCGGGCTGCCCCTTGCTTGGCGCCAGGGGTTGGATGGTGTGATGGTCTTCTGCACTCACCGGGGTGGGCTGCTGGGGTCTGTTCCTAGCTCTGCTGCTTACCCACCATCCTCCTGGGCATACCACTGCGCCTGTTTGTGCCTCCATTTTCTCTCCTATAAAATGGGAATGTAAGAGTAGTCATAGAGCCTGCCTCTCAGGGTTTCTGTGGGGACAGGCAAACCGGGACCTGTGAGGGTCTAGTACAGTGCCGGAGCGGTGACACTCCATAGACGCCAGCCTGGCTGCAATTATCACCCCGTGGAGCTTGCGCGGCCTGGTTCAGCAGGCTCATGGAGGGTATCATGCTCCCTACTCTGAGGATTTATTGGTCCACGGAGTAGGTTTGTGCCCCCCAGCTTGGGCTGGAGCCTGTGGCGGGTGCTGTGTGCTTTGGGAAAGATCCTCACCCTGTCTGGGCTACTGATTCCAGGGATGGGAGAAACCATCAGCTGTTGAGCATGCTCTGTGTGCAGGGGCCCTCTGTGTGGCCAGTCTGGTCCTCATGCCTGCTCCTGGCTCCTGGCGCCTCCCGCTGGGCCTGCTGCACCCTGCACCTCAGAGATGCCGAACTTGGGCCTTGAGCAGGTAGGCAGGTGGACTGGGCTTGACTGTCCTCTGTCTTTCCCTGCTGCATCCAGGCCACAGGTTTTTTGCCTCCTGGGAGTCCTGGGTTCTAGGGAAAGGCGAGTGGTGCCCCTCATTTCCGAGAGGGGTACACTGAGGCAGGAGAGGAAGGTGATGTATCACGCTCACTCAGGGTGGCCACAGCAGAGCTGGGACAGTATCCTGGGTCTGCTGGCCCGCAGCCAGTCACAGCTGAGTGCCAGCCTGGAGGGAGGCAGGGAAAAGGCCTCTCTTTGCACGCTAAAGGTCCTGACCCACCACTGCTAGCTGTACCAGGTGACCTCCATCCAGCCCCTTGACCTCTCTAGGCCTCAGAGCCCTCACTCAGATGGTCAAGGTTATTATATGATATAAGCAGTGAGACCCCAAGAGTGCCAAGGCCTGGCGTGGGTGGGGGAGGAAGGGCAAAACCCCGGGTCAGGGGCAGTTGGGTTCACAGTCCCCACTGGCCTGGGCTGCGGGCAGGAGGCTCCTCCAGGCTGCATGGTGGGGAAGTTCTCTCTCCATCTGACCTACATCCCTCTAGCCTGCATAATGCACAACCACAGCCTCTGTCTCTCCATGGAGTTTGAGGACCCTGTTTCCCTTGGGGCCTCCCTTGCTCCCATATTCATCATCTCTGACCCCTGTGCTCTCTCCTTCCTTGTGGTTCTCCCTCCTGGGGTCTGTGCCCCGGGGGCAGGGGGAATCCCCACCCCCTGCCCTGCTAGGGTGGAGGGGGCTGCCTGGTGGGGAGTTGGGGCTGTGCAACACCAAGTTCCAGCTAGAGCTGACGGGGAGGCGTGTTGACCTGCGCCTGCCACTGTGTCAGCGAGCATTTGTGTGCACGAGAGTCCAAGTCTGTGAGGTGTGCTGAGATGAACACACACAAACACACTCGTGCCTCAGGGCCTTTGCCTGGCTCCCCACCATCTGGGACACTCTTCCTAGGTATCGATGCCCCTCAGCTCCTTCCTATCTTTGCTCATTGAGGCCCTTCTTGACTATCCTATTTAAAATTGCAACTCACCCCCACCCTTCTGCCACCCCAACCCCTTCTCCCTACTATATTTTCCCTATAGCATTTGTCACCTTCTAAAATGGTATGGATTTTAGCGATCTATCTGGCCCCTTGTCTCAGCCTCCAGAATATCAACTTCATCTGAGCAGGAGGTTTTGTCTGTTTTGTTTTCTGCTATCTCCAGAGACTAGCACTGTGCCTGACACATAGTAGTTGCTCAATAAATAATAGTTTGAATGAATGAATGAGTGAGCACACATGGAGCATGCTGGTATGTGCATGTGTGTGTCAGTGTGGGAGGGGTGTGCCACTGTGTGTGTTTGTGTGTACATGTGTGTTTGGGTACATGCCTGGAAGTGTGCCCTTGTATACACACATGCGTGTGGGACATGAGGGCATGTGTGCACAGGCAGGTGTTGGTAAGCCTGGTAGGAGATGTGCCCCACCCCAAGCTGCAGGGTCTCTACTCTGCCTCTGTGGGGAGGGGCCTTCTGCAGCCTGCCTGCCCTGGGCCCTGTGGGAGAGGCCATCAGGTGGCTAACTCAGCCATGTGGAGTCAGACTGGGCCCCTCAGAGCACATGAGCGATCTCTGGGAACCAACGTAATTCCCTAAAAACAAGTCACAGCTGCTGGGCTTGGCTTTGTTGAACCTGGCTTGGGAGCATCTTGGGCTGAGTTCAGCCTGGTGTTGACCTGAGGATAGGGTGGTACCTGTGTGGGAACTAAAGGAGGACATAGCTATAGCCCAGGGATGGCTGAGGAGTCCAGGTTTCCCAGAGGAGATGGATCTCTGCAGGTGGGATGCTGGACTCTTTTCTGCACGATCCAGGTGGGGCCTCACAGGGACTCAGGAGAAGGTGCAGGGCCCCTGTGGAGGCTCCTGGAGCAGCAGTGCGGTGAAGTGCAGAGGTGTAGGGCAGTGGCCCAGCCTGGGCAGAAAAGGAGGCAGGACTCCCTAAAGAGATGGAACAGAGCAATTAACTTTGGCTGAGGAGTAGCCTTGGCTTCCCAGGGACAAGGAGCTCTCGGTCATCTCATTGAAGACACCCCCACGTGGTGATGGAGGGCTCCCTGCTCTACCTGAGAAGGAAGCTGAGGTGCAGAAAGGTCAGGTCACACAGCAGTGAAGGGGGCTCATATTAGCAACCAGGCCTCTTTGTCCCCTGGAGGTACTTAGGGCATCAGGGGGGTGCCAAGGTGGGCAGTCCCCCAACCACTGCTGCCCTCGTCCCCACCCATTGTCTGGAGCTAGGTTGCCCCTGAGAGTCAGATGCCTGGGCATCTGGGGAGACAGGCATTAGGGGGGACAGGCATGGGCCCTGTGCCCTGTATACCCCAGGTTCGGATCAGCTAGACTGGACAGCATCCTTAGGCCCTGGCCTCCCCTGCCCACAGCCACGTGGCTGACGGGATTTCCGCCATGTTTGGGACATGAATTGACAAGTGCCCCATTGACGGTTGTGGGGGAGGGTGTGGGCAGGGCACAAGCCTCCCACTGTGCCGGGTCCCCACCCTCCCTCGTTCCCTGGGACAATGGCAGAGACTCAGCCAGCAGCCACAGCTGGTGGGGGGGAGGTGCTGAGCACGAGGAGTGGTAAAGGGAGGGGTCCGGGGTGGAGGACCCTCATCCCACACCTGGCTTGTGTCCCCATGGCTCCTCTTCTGCCCATCTGGGTGGCCTTGGAGAGAGGAGGGGAAGGGGCTCCATTTCCATAGCCCCCATCTCATCCTGCCTGGGAAGGAGCAGTGTCTGGCTCCTGTTAAAAGCAGGTAATAAAGGGCCTAATTAATGAAGAGTGGCTGGAGTGCATAGCCCAGCAAGGCAGGAGCAGTATGGAGGGTCCCTGTCTAGCCCTGGACCCTGACCACAGCATGGCCAGGCAGAGGTCCCCAGACCCAGGCCTGGTTCTAGTGTCCTGCTTGCTGCTTTGCTTATTCCTTCCATGAACATTTATTGCATGCCTACTGTATAGATGCTTCTATCCCAGAGAAGCAGAACAGGGCAAGGCATTTGTCCTTCCTGAGCCTCAGTTTCCTCATCTGTAAAATAGAGAGCAGGAAAACCACCTTCCCCATATGCGGTTATGAGAATTAAATGTGAGCCATGCAAAGCCTGTGACGTGGGGCTGGGCTCAGAGGGACCACTAGGGGAGTGTGAGCTGTGGGAAGTGGGTGGGCCATGGACAGCCCCTCCACCCACCTGTGAGGCAGGAGAGTAAAAAGCCTGATGAAGAAGTAGAAGGAAGGCTGCCACTCAAGGGAGCGGGACGGCCAGAGATGGCTTCTTAGAGGAATTTACATTTAAGACAAACCCTGAAGAGTGAATAGGAATGGATGTTCTTCGGCAGAGGAAGAAGCAAAGGCCCCAATGTGCAAAGGGGGATGTTTGTCCCAGGACAGAAGGAAGAGGGAGGGGAACCAGGGCAGGAGAGGAGGCTGTGGGGGCAGGCAGGGGGGCGGCCATGCCCGGCCTGGACTGCAGAGGGCTCTGGTTGACCCCAGCAATGGGAGTTGTGGAAGGGTTTGAGGAGTGGAGAGCAGGGATGTTGGTCTGTGACCTGGTGGTGGCACTTCCCAGTTGTGGGAGCTTGGGCAGAACCCCCACCTCCCAGGGGGGGTCTTGAGGATCAGTACATGTCACGCTTAGCTTCCTGCCTGGCACATATCTGTCACTGGCTCATTGATTTTCCAGGGCTCTTTTGAGAGTAGTAGGCGATGGGGACCCCCAAAGTATGCCACGGGGCCCTGCCTTCCTCCTGGGTTCCTGGGGACTCTGGCCCAGTCTCAGGAATCCCTGGGCTCCAGCAAGTCCCTGTGCCGACCATGCCCTCCAGAATGTTTGGTTAGAAATCTCCAGTGTGGTTCATGGAGCAGGCTGGGGGCGTCTGCCTGGTGGCTGGACTCTTCAGGCCGGGTGGTATGGGGAGACGACCAAGCTGGCCTCAGGTGTTCCCAGGGAAGATGTGAGGTCAGTGTTCCTCTGGAGGCCCACCAGCCCTCCAGACCACAGACTCCTTCCCACCCCCTTCACTGGCCCGCCCCAACCCTGCCCCAGTGGCTTCCTCCTCCCTCCTCTGTCCTCCCGTCCACCCGGCCCCTGGCACGGAGGGTCTCTCCTCGCCCCCCTCGTCCACATCTGGTTCTCGTTAGGGTCTCCCAGGATGCCTCTGACTGAGGGCGCCCTGTCCCGGGGTAGGTGGGCAGGAGGATTAGGGTGATTAGGAGCGCTCCTAGCCAGGGGAGGGGGGCGGGGAGACGGGGGCCTGGCTTGTTATAAATAGCAACACCATGACTCCATCACCCCATCATTCATGGTAGATTCCAAGTTCAGTCTCAAAACCCTTCAGCTCAATTGGCCAGGGCAGGGGCGCTTCTCCAGTCCCCCTCCCTTCCCATGCCCTGTGTTTGACCCTCCCTCAGGAACCCCCAGCCCATCAGGTGGGGCAGCCCAGCATGACCAGGAAGTCTCAGTGACTACCGACCACACCTTCCCCCTTGGAGTCAGGCCTGTGCACCTGGGTTGAATCCTCCTTGCTGTGTTGCCTTGGGCAAGAGACTTGACCTCTCTGAACAAAGGGAATGATGCTAATAATACCAAATCTGTAGGGGTGATTGGGAGGTAAACCCGCAAAGCACTTAAAATAGTGCTGGGACCTGATAGGCACTTGGTATGAGCTGCTGTCGCTGTCATCATGTCATCATTGTCACCATTACAGATTGGAAGGATTAAGTGTCACTCTGCAAACAAAGAGCTGTGGCCTTGCATCTAATAAACTCTGATGATTATTAATGTACTTGGCTCCAAAAGTGCCTGTCACACAGTAGGCACTCAATGTAAATGAGACGTATGGTTACCAGGGAATAATGGGGTGGGAGCCAGAGTGTAGACGGGAGGCCGAGACCTCAGCAAGCACACTGGTCTTAAGAAGCTCCTCTTGCCCTGGCCACACAGGGCCCTGGAGAGCCTCTGGAGGTGCTGGGTGGGTGTCCCTTGTTCCCACTGGGTGAGCTGGGGGTGGGGGCCAGCGGGAGGGCCTGTCCCAGGCAGCGCGTGACTCCTAGGAGGGCTTAGCCACTCATTAATCACCTAAGCGGGGCTCAGCATTCTTGAGATGCCGTCTGGGGCCAGGGAAAGGCCTGGGCCAGGGGCTCCTGGGGACCCCAGGGCTCTGGGAACTGAGAGATGTAAGGACAGCCACTCCATTTGCTGAGCGCCCACCGTATGCCAGGTACCTTACCTACCTGAACGGTTTCAGACTCAAAACTACCCTGTGAAGTGTTCGCTGCTCATGTTCCCATTTTACTAATGAGGAAACCGAGGCTCAGAGAGGGTATGTGACCTGTCCAAGGTCACACAACAAGGAGTAGGTGAGCCAAGATGTGTTTCTGGACCTGTCTGAGCTCTGTTCCCAGGGCTCACCAGCAGAGGGGTCATGAGAGGCAGACCCCAGGCTTGAGGCCCCAGGGGCCTGTGGGAGGGGTGCCTCCTGCCTCAGTGGGGCTGGCCAGCCCAGGTCAGCAGTGTGGGTGGGGCTGTCCTTCATTATCAGGGTTGACGCATCTCCCACGTCAGCCCCCTTATCACCCCACCCTCCATCTCCCCCCGCAAGGTGACCCCAGGAGGGGAAAGGCCGGTGCCTCCCCCTCTCCCGCCGTGCTGATGCCCAGGAGCCCTGGCCTGCCTTTGCTGCGAGTCCCTCCCCTCCACCAGGAGAGCGCCCAGGAGGAGCCGGGCGGAGGAGCAGCGCCCTGGCGGCCGTCCTTTCCCGCTGCGGGCTGGGGCAATCTAGCCCTTCCCTCTCTGGGCCTGTCTCCTCTGGAGACCCAGGGCTAAGCGCCCCGGCCTGCTGTGGGGATACAGGGCAAAGGCAGTGGGGCTGGGCCGAGCTGGGCACTGCTGATCACGATCCCCACGCCCTCTCCATCTGTAGCAGGAGGCTCCCCGAGCCCCATGGCCCCCAGGATAGGTGGTCCTGCCCCGCCAGGCCTCATGCTCCTGGGTAGACCATCTGGAAGGGGCTCCCCGAGGACAGGGCAGGACAGAGCCACCAAGTCTGGGGCCGAGGCATCGAAGGTGGTGGACATCTATGGGGCACTTACCTCATAAAGCACCTCGTTTGCCTCTCGCTGCACCCCATAAGGCAGGGGGATGCTTACCCCATTTACCCCAGATGAGAGGAAGGGCTCGCTCACGTCACAAAACTAGAAAGGGGTCTGGAGGGGCAGGAAGCAGCTTGTCTGTCCCAGACCTGTACTTAGGGCCCTTCTCCTCCTTGAGACTCCGGGCGTCCCCGTCCCCGTCCCCGTGGGCCTGGGCGAGGCATCATCAAAGCCTCCTGGAGGGTCTGAAGGGCTCTCCCCCCATCGCTTGGCTACCCAGGTGGGGAGGAACCTGGGGGCATATGTTTTGGAGGGCCCAGCTTGAGTGGGGTAGGAGGGCTGGGTCCAGAGGCCTAGGACCCCTCCCCTAGCTCACATCTGCCCCTCCCCTACAGGCCATGACATCAATGGCGCCCTGGAGCCCTCCAACATAGACACCAGCATCCTGGAGGAGTACATCAGCAAGGAGGATGCTTCTGACCTGTGAGTGGCCCGACAGCCTTGGAGCCCCAGCCCCTCTGGCCTCCACCTTCCTCCTGGGAGGTGTGACAGGGCCCCAAGTCTGAAAGCTGCTCTTCCTCCTTTCCCAGCGGCTGAACCCTCTGCACTCTCCACACGCCCTGGGGGTGGGACCCCAGGGAGGGGCTGGGGTCTGGCCAGGCGCTGAGCTTCTTCCTTCTCCGCAGCTGCTTCCCTGACATCTCTGCTCCGTCCAGTGCCGCCTCCTACCCCCACGGGCCGTCAGCGATCCCTGGCTCCAGCGGGGTCCACCACCTCAGCCCCCCTGGGGGTGGACCCTCCCCAGGGCGCCACGGCCCCCTCCCACCCCCGAGCTACAGCGCCCCGCTCAACTGCAACAATAACAATGGCATGGGTGCCGCCCCCAAGCCCTACCTGGGGAGCTCTGGGCCCCCCATCAAGGCAGAGCCCAAGGCTCCCTATGCCCCAGGGTGAGTGAGGGGCAGGGTTTGCAGGGGGCAAGAGTAAGATGCAGGGGTCCAGGGGACAGATAGGGTGTGGGGCCAGTGAACGTGGGCCTGGAGGGTGCTGGCCAAGGCCTGGCAGTGGTGATAGGACTGTCCTGGGGGTCAGTAAGTGGGGGTAGGACTGGGGTCTGGCTGAGGAGGGACTCATGGCCTTGTTCTGAGGCAGTGGGCAGCTGTGGAGGGGTCTGAGCAGGGGAGTGATGAGAGCTAACATCAGTGCTAGAAAAATCTGAAAGCTGCGTGGAGGGGGACAGAGGTGGTGAGAGGAGGCTTCACGGAACAGCCGCACACATGTGCACCCCCACTGCCCGCCCTGCTACTCACTCGTGCGTGGAAGAGGCTGTGCGTGAGTGAGTGGAAGGGGATCTTTGCCGTGGCCACAGGGAACTGGCTAAGGTGCAGCTGTGGTGCCTGAACGCCCCCCTACCATGCCAGCCTTCCAGGCCTTCCCCCCTCTCCCCAAGGATGCCACACCAGCAGCCTGACCCCAGGGCTCAACCTGGGCCTGGCTGTGACCAAAGGTTGCAGGTGGCCACCAGGCCAGCCAGACCCTTGGGCAGCCCACAGACACATGCTCATGGGGACAGACAGGAAACACAGGTCTACTGGGCTCTGCAGAGGAGCTGGGAGAAAGTTCTGGGTTTCCCAGCCTGGGACAGGGGCCAAGGGGACCTGTCTCTGGATGGAAGAAACAGGGTGATGGGAACATGACACTGCCCACACACAGCCTGGTTCCATCTCCAGCCTTCTGGTACCCACAACCTCAGTCAGGGCCTCGGTGTCAAGTGAGCCCCAAATGCTTCATCCTCTACATGGCTGTGGAAATAAGGGGAGGAAGCACAGAGGAAGTGCTGGCGGGACCATAGCTGTTTCCTGGGAAGGCAGTGGAGGTGAGCTGGAGTGCTAGGGGTGAGCTGAGGCCACCAGGCTGTCCCTAAGCCGCAGGCCCTGGGGACCTGAGAACTAGCACATAACAAGCACCCGCTGGGTGCCTGCTGCTGTACCCCATGCCCGTGTGTGTGAGCTCATCAACAGTCCCCGGTAAGCAGCTCCTGGGGGACCCCAAAACCACATAGCCTGCCAGCAAAGCTCTGCCATCCCTCACAGTAGGATGCGAATGGCACACCAAGGCCATTTCTCAGAGACAGAAGGGGCCACACAGAGACCCTGGGGCCCAGGCCCCTCCAGGGAGGGACCTGGGGCCCTTCATTGCCAGCCCCCTGCCAGGCCCTGTCCTAGGTGGTAAACAGGACAGACACATCCCTCCTGCCATGAATCCTGTGGTGTAGTTGGGGAGGGAGTCATTAATGAATCACCAACTCCAGCGCTGTGAGCACCATGAGGAATTGTGGGGAAAGAACACAAGTCCTGGGACTCAGGGCATTTGATTGCAGAGCCCGGAGGGTGTAAAGGACCTTTACACCCTAGGGAAACCCAAGGTCACTGTCAGGGAAGTGAGGGGAGCAGGTAGGGGATGGGGGACTTGGAGCTGGAGAGGTCCTGAGTGGCCCTTGGGGCCTTGAGGGCCACAGAAGGACTGAGTCCCCATCACTTTTCCTGTCGTCCTCACATAGCCTACAGGGTTGGGTGGGTGGCTTGTCCAGAGGAGCCCTGCGACTCTGGAATCAGCCCAGGGCCGACTCCGTGATGGTTGGGCTGCCTTGGGCAGCTGCCTGAGCATGGTGATGGTCAGTCTCTCCGACCATGGGGACCGGGATGACCAACAACCAGACCCCCTCATGGCGGCAGCCTCCCCCTCAGTGGGCAAAGGCAGGGCTCATGAGGACGTGTTGATCTCAGGGTTGAATTTGTTCTTTTGTTCGAACCACTGATAAAACAAAACCTGCAAGAAAAAATAAACCCAGGCCTGGCAGAGCTTGGTTCCTGCGCAGCTCACACCTGCCCATGGTGGGCAGCCCCCCAGTTATCCAGGCCCAGCCCCCTAGGGCCCCCTAGAGTTTCCTAGGAGCCGGGGTTTAATGGGCACAGGAATGGAGGAGCAGGCCTGACCTCTGGGTCTGGGGAGGGAGTCTTTGAATCCGTGTGCCATAATCAGGGACAGTGGTTACTGGACCCCAAGTGCCCAGTAGGTCTGGGGCATGCTGGGCAGGAACCAAGGCCCCCCATCTACAGCTCAGCCCTGGCCCAGGCACCGCAGGGTGGCTCACACCCAAGAGCAGGTGTGAGGAGACCGTGGTGCCCCAGCCTCTGGAGTCTGTGGGACCCCTCCCAGCACAGGAGCTCCCAGCTTGAAGGCAGGGGTTCAGCTGCCCCCCAACAGCCCCTTCCTCCTGCCCCCGCAGCACGCTGCCAGACTCTCCCCCAGACTCGGGCTCTGAGGCCTACTCCCCCCAGCAGGTGAATGGTGAGTCCAGCGGGCACCGGCCTCCCCCGCTGGGTTTGGGCAAGTGGTTGGGACGGCCTTATCGGGGGAGGGAGGGAGCAAGGGAGGGAGGGGGCCAGCGGCCGCCCAACAGGCCCAGATTATCGCTGGTCAAATACTCCCTGGCGCTGGCTATTGTTTCCCCACGGGCGGGTGGGGAGCCTGGCCCTGCCTCTGAGCAGGTGTCCCTGCCGGTGATGCCACCCACTGCCCGCCTGCGCCATCATGGACGCGCCCTTCGGCGGTAAGTGGAGGCCTGGGGAAGGCTGGGTGCAGTCTGAGTACAGGCCTCGCTGGCTGGCCAGACCCACCTCCCCTTGGAGGGTATTCAGGGGTACAGTGGCCCCCAGGTGGCCAAGGGTGGAAGGATCATGGGCAGCCATCTCCCCACAGCCCAGAGAGGGGTCAAGAGTTCTGTTTATCTTACCAAAAACATCTCTGGAATGCCTCCTGGGGAACAAAAGGACCTGGGGGGCTGGCCCTGGGAGCCCTCCTGAGGGGCTGCCAGAGGGAAGAGGGCAGCACAGGACCATGCTGGGGGTCCTGGGAGCCCCCTTCCCGAGGCCCACAGGAGGATCCAGCCTGAGAGGAGCTGGGGGAGAAACTTGGGATGTGGGCCTCCCCCAGGAAGCTGGGCCAGGCCCAGCCAGAGGGAAGCAGCTGGCTAGGGTTGGGTGAAAGGCTGCCTACCTTTCAAGGGGTGTCTTGTCTCTCTGCCGAGGCCTCTGTGGCCAGTCTCTAGGCTGCCCAACCCTCCTCCCATGTGGGGCTGGTGGGAGGGCAGCCCCCAGGCTTGGCTCAGAGTGGGCTGGGACTCAGGAGACCCTGCCCAGGGGAGAGCTGGTGCCCAGAAACCTGAATGAGGTAGGTATCTGATACCCACCCTCATCTTTCCCGCAGACCCCCATCTCCTGCGCACCATAACCCCTGACACCCTGTGCCACGTGGGAGTGCCCTCCCGCCTGGAGCACCCGCCCCCACCTCCAGCCCACCTGCCAGGCCCCCCGCCGCCCCCGCCACCCCCACCTCACTACCCTGTCCTGCAGCGGGACCTGTACATGAAGGCCGAGCCCCCGATGCCCCCCTATGCCGCCCTGGGGCAGGGGCTGGTGCCCACCGATCCCCACCACGCCCAGCAGCCCCAGATGCTACACCAGCTGCTACAGCAACATGGAGCCGAGTAAGCCTTGGGCAACTTCCCCCAGAGATTGGAAAATGGGCTGGACGGGGGGTCAAGGCAGCAGCAGGCAGGACAGAGATGAAGTCGGGACAGGGATGAACCCAGGAAGGGCAGAAGGCTCTGAACCCAGAAGACAGGATGTGTACATGATGTGTCTGTGCCCAGCAACGCTTCGGGGACTTACAGCCAGGGCCAAGTGCTCACATCTACCTTATTTGGTGGGCATGGCCACCCCCATTGCGCAGATGGATAAATGGGCTCCTAGGAGGGGAAAATGCTTGCCAGGTCATAGGACTCGGAAGGGGCAGAGCCAGGACGTCAACCTGGGGCTGTACTCTTACCCAGACACCAGTGACTTCCCTGCTGTCCCATGGAGTCTTGGGTTCCTGAAGAAGTTCTAGGAGTAGATCAAAGCTCCTGCTCTGACTCCAACCTACAGAATTGTCTTTTGATCTGTTTCACACATTGAGATTTTATCAGAGATTTGGGTCAAGGAAAGATTCTACTGCCGAAACTTTTTGCACACCAGAAGGGGAAGGGGTGCTGTGCGGTCCCTCTCTGCAAGAGGCTCTCCTGCCCGGCCTCTGTGGTCCAGCCCCTCTGTGGCTTGTTTCTAACCATGCAGCTACCCTCCATAGAGCCCCCACTATGAAGAGTGTCACAGAACAGGACCACAGGGAGGGACCGGCTCATTCATCCCACAAACCATTCTGAGCACTGTGTGCCCCAGGCCAGGCACTGGGCGTGTTGGGGACACCAAGTCAGCTGTGGCTTCTGCCCTCCTGGCTTCCACAGGCTTGGGGGTGGGGAGAAGTGACAGAAACAGAGAATGGCAACAGAGCGCAGTGGGGGAGCACTGAGGACGTAAAGCACACAGGCTTTCTGCAGGAGGTACCCTCTGGGCTGGGCATAACCTGCCAACACAAGCTGGAGAGGGAAGAGGTGCTGCCCAGTGGGAGGGCACTCGGGAAGAGCCTGTCCCTCCATGGCGTGCACCTGTGTCTCCCCAGGCTCCCCACACACCCCTCCAAGAAGAGGAAGCACTCTGAATCACCCCCCAACACCCTCAGTGCCCAGATGCTGAACGGAATGATCAAACAGGAGCCCGGGACCGCTACAGCCCTGCCCCCGCACCCCGCTCGAGCCCCATCCCCACCCTGGCCTCCCCAGGGCCCCCTGTCACCTGGCCCCGGCTCCTTGCCCCTCAGCATTGCCCGGGTTCAGACGCCGCCTTGGCACCCCCCAGGTGCACCCTCACCAGGTACGTGGCTGGCCTGCTGCGCCCCACAGGGACCGACCCTGTGAGTTAGGGAGGGGGCCTGGGGCCCACATGGTGTTCCCTCCCTTCAGGTCTCCTGCAGGACAATGATAGCCTCAGTGGCTCCTACCTGGACCCCAACTACCAGTCAATCAAGTGGCAACCGCATCAGCAGAACAAGTGGGCCACACTGTGCGACGCGAACTACAAGGAGCTGTGAGTGGGCTGTACCACCCCCACCCCTCGGGCCACCCATCCGGGGACCCTGAGACCCGGCATTCAGGTCCTAAAGCAGTGGGTACAGATGGTCCCGTTTGTGGACGAGCAGACAGGCTCAGGGCAGTGGTGGGCCGGCACTCAGCATCACTGACTCCTCCAGCCCGAGGCCTCCTTAAGAAGGTGGTGTCTGCCAGGGAGGGGCCATGGGGGCCAAGTCAGGGAGAAGTGGGTGTCTGGGTGTTGGCTGGCTCCTCCGCCCCCTGCACCTCCTCCACTCCTGCATTCCAGGAAGGTAGCAGGAAGCTGAGTGTCAGCAGGGCCTTCCAGCAGCCCTCTCCCTGGAGGGGGCGGGGTGGGGGAGGGCTGGGCCCCAGGCTGCCTGGGCATTCCTTGCTCTCCCTCAACACCCACCCACTGTGGGTTCAGCGTCCCGGGACCGGCCTGGAGCACTCTGAGACCACTCCCCTCACTGCAGCAGGCCAGTGGGGAGTGAGAGCTTGACTCACCATCAACTCACGTTGGACATTGTGGGGCCTAGGCAGGGTGGCCAAGACCAGCCTCCTGGGGCTGGGAGCCCCAGGCTCTGTGGGATTCTGAGCCACAAACCCTCACGGATGGGGGATCCAGATGCCGTGGTGGCTGATGGGTCTCTTGAGGCCCGGTCAGGGTTAGGGGAGGTCTTTGGGGTCCAGCCCTTATGAACTGGTGAGGACCCCCTCACTTATTTCCATGCTTCTCTGGCAGTCCTGCCACAGTCCACCCCAGGCCACAAGGCCAGGAAGCTGGCAGCTGAGGCCCCCGTGTGACCCAGGCACTTCTTGGGTATTCCCCAGGGTCAGGCAGTGGGTGGAGCCCTGGGAGGGAGAAGTGGTGAGCTCCAGGCCTTGTAGACACTAGCCAAAGGCCTCTTCCCACAAGTTTGGGAACATTCTCCCTGCCCAGCTTCCTCCAGGCAGGCCCTGGGTATCCGGGGGCACTGCTTGCGCCTGGGGACCTGGGTGAGGGTGTGCTAACAGTTACTCCCTCTCCTGCCACCTGGAGGTCCCCCAATGTTCCAGACTTGGAACACGTGACCAGCAACAGATGGGTAGACTGAGGCTGAGTTCAGGCTGCCCAGAGTGACCCTCTCCCCACCTAGGAAGATGGAGGAGTCAGAATGAGGACGAGTGGGGGCTTGAGCAAGTTGGTGGGCAGGGGCTGTACCAGCGCAGAGCTGGCGCCTGGTTCCACCGTTTCCACGGCAACCAGCTGTCAGGCGCAGTGAGGCTCTGCAGATGCATCCCCTCTCACCCCATCTCCTGTGAGGGAGGGGGCTTCAGGCAACATTCTGGGAAGGAGCCAAGAGTGGTCAGGGGGCCATCAAGCCCCTTCCTCAGTAGCTCCCTCCCATCTCGTGGGCCTCAGGGGTCTTGCCCTACCTCCCCCATCATCAGGGTGGGGTGGTCCCCGGCACGTAGAGGAAACAGTATCAGCTGAGGAGTTGGTGGACCCAAGCTCAAATTCTCCTGGGGACTCAGTTTCCGTTTCTGAGGAGTGGGGGCGGCCCTGTGAGCGGTTTCAGGCTCCTGGGGTACGGGATAGGAAACTGCTTTGGAGCACAGGCATGTGGGAGGAGCTGCCACTCCAGGCCCAGCAGGGGGCCTCGGGTGAGCACCCACACCTGCCCCCAGGCCAATGCTCACCTACCGGGTGGACGCTGACAAGGGCTTCAACTTCTCGGTGGGCGACGATGCCTTTGTATGCCAGAAGAAGAACCACTTCCAGGTGACAGTGTACATCGGCATGCTGGGGGAGCCCAAGTACGTCAAGACGCCTGAAGGCCTCAAGCCCCTTGACTGCTTCTATCTGAAGCTGCATGGAGTGAAGGCAGGTTTGGAGGCTGGGCTAAGAGGTGAGGGCAGGTGGGCCAGGAAGGCTTGGGAGCAGCGAGGTGCCCTGAGGAAACTCCTTGTGGCTAAGTCCAGCCTCCGCCCACCCCACCTTTCCCACCTTCTCTCACCATGCCCGCCTCTTAGCTGTCAGGCTCTTCAGCCCTCTTGCCATTTATGCTGCCTGCTCCCTTCTCTACCCTGTGACCCCCAGGTCTGGGCGCCCAGGCAGGACTCCTTGTCCTGACCCCTCTGTTAGCTACCCCAGCTGCCCTCCCAAAATGAACTTTCTGTGAACTTGCCCTTCTCCCAGGCTCCCCTCTCAGGAAGTGGGGTTCTGGGGCCCTCTTTACCCCAGCCATCAGTATGGGGGCCCACTTGCCCTCCTGTCAGCACACACAGGCCCTGCTTCCCTGGGACATCCCCTAACCCGGTCCCCTCCTCTCTTCCCCCTGCCTCTCTCTGGACCAGACCACCCCCTTCTTGTCTGAATGTCCACTGCAGCTTCCACTCCGGCTCCCACTCATGCTCCATCTGAGACATGGGTGGGCTCTCCATTCTTCCAAGGCCCCAGTGTCCTCCCTGCAAAGCCCAACTTCCAGGTTTGGCCTTGGGGATCCAGCCCTTCCCTCCAGCCCTGCCATCTGTTTGTGCCCATTCATAGCTCCTGCCTTCCCTCTGGCAGCTCCCTTTCCCTGGGACACCCTCAGAATGCCCATCTCATCCCTCTTCTCTGTGGATTTCTCTTTGACCTTCACCGTTCACTCTGCTGTGGTCCTTGGTGGACACTTGCCCTGAGGCCCATCTGTACTCTCAGAGGCCCCTCCACTTTGACATCTCCCTCTCCCCCGAGTACAGCCACACCGGCAGTTGGTTACAAGCCCCTGAACTCCCTGGGGGCTAGGTCAGGTGTGTCTCCTTCAGTGCCGTGAGCCGGGCATGGTGCCTGGGCATGGCTTAGCCAGTGCTCATGGAGGGATGGACGGAATGTGGGTGTGGGAGGCGAGTGAGTGGGCTTAGGTGTTGGTGGTGTCCAGTTTGGGGTGTGTGCTCAGAGGTGGGGGAGTGATGTGGGTGTATGCCTATGTATGAGAAGGCACCTAGGTTTGTGGGGAAGTGAGGCTGAGGTGGGGGGTGGTGCCTCTGTTCCCTCATGAGCTCCCAGCCTGGGCTGAGGGCCTGATGGGGGCAGGAGCAGGTGCAGAGCGGGGCCCTAATGTGCCACTGGGCTCTGCTCCTCCCCAGCTGGAGGCTCTGAACCAGTCCATCAACATCGAGCAGTCTCAGTCAGACCGAAGCAAGCGGCCCTTCAACCCCGTCACGTGAGTGCCTGACCCCATGGGGGTGGTACCTGGGAGGGCTGGCCCTGGAGCTGAGGGGGCCAGGCAGGCACCCACAATGTCTACCTCCCTCACTCCTGACCCGGGGGCCCTCCAGCAGCCTGGCTCTCCGCAGCCCCCCCTCCCTATCCCCTCAGTACCCTGCCCCTCCTCTGCAGGGTCAATCTGCCCCCTGAGCAGGTCACGAAGGTGACTGTGGGGCGGCTGCACTTCAGTGAGACTACGGCCAACAACATGCGCAAGAAGGGCAAGCCCAACCCCGACCAGAGGTGAGCAGGTGGGACCCCTGCCCAGGTAGGACCTCCTTTTCTGAGAATGAGAGACAGGAAGATACCACCCTGTGCAGCACAGAGTCCTACAGACTGACCCACTTTACAGACGTCAGATCTGAGACTCAGAGGGCCTTAACTGACTTAAGACTGGCAGAGCAGAAGCCTGGTTTCTGGATTAAGGAACCCCTCTATGGCTTCCTAGCTGTGGGCCTGGGGAATTTCTGCCCCCTGGTGGAGATTCAGGTTCCTCCTCTGTAGGATGTGTTAATGCCTACCGGGATTGTGCTGGGAGCCTGCTGGAGATGACTTCAGTGGGCAGTTTTGTGCACTCTTCATCTGATCTGGGAAGAGTGGTGGGGAGGCAGGGGTAGGTGGGCTAGGACCTTGGGTGCCTCTGAGATCCCTGTGTGCCCCAGGTACTTCATGCTGGTGGTGGCCCTCCAGGCCCATGCACAGAACCAGAACTACACGCTGGCTGCCCAGATCTCGGAGCGCATCATTGTGCGGGTAAGGGTCACTTTCTCCCAGGGGTAGGGAGTCTTCCCTGCAGCTGGGAGAAGCAGCACCCAGGAGACATGCCAGCGTGCTGGAGACTCAAGAGGTGGAGTGCTGATTCTTCTGGGCACTGGCTGTGTGGCCTTGGGCAAGGTTCCCACCCTCTCTGGGCCATGGTGTCTCCACAGAAAAGCTTGGAGGTGGACAAGACCTTGTAGCTTTCCGAGATCCCTTACGTGACTGAAAGTTACCGGAGTGGGAGGGACAATTTAAGTTGGATATGGTTGGGTGAGGAGTCCGGGCTGGAGCTGGAGGGTCAGCTGTGGGGGCTTCCCCCGTTCCTAGGGTGCTGCAGGTCCCCCATGCCCCAGGACTCATCCGACCCCAATTCGTCCTAGGCCTCCAACCCAGGCCAGTTTGAGAGTGACAGCGACGTGCTGTGGCAGCGGGCCCAGGTGCCCGATACCGTCTTCCACCACGGCCGCGTGGGCATCAACACGGACCGGCCCGACGAGGCGCTGGTCGTACACGGCAACGTTAAGGTCATGGGCTCGCTCATGCACCCCTCAGACCTGCGGGCCAAGGAGCACGTGCAGGAGGTGGAGCGGGGCGAGGAGAGCTGTGAGGTGGAGGGCTGCGAGGGGTGGGGTTGCTTGTGTGGGTGGGGCTCGTGGAGGGGCCGGGCCCAGGTGGAAGGGCAGGGCTGCTGGGAAGCCCGACGGGGAGGTAGGCCCCGCCCTCGACCCGGGAGGCAGGGGATCTCTCCTCCATGCTGCAATCTATGGGCTGCGCCCCCTGCTGAGCTCCGGGGCCTTTCCGGACGAGCCCAGGAGGGGAGGGTTCATACTCGGCCCTGGCTCCCGCGCAGGTGGACACTACGGAGCAGCTGAAGAGGATATCGCGCATGCGGCTGGTGCACTACAGATACAAGCCCGAGTTCGCAGCCACCGCCGGCATCGAGGCGGTGGCCCCAGAAACAGGTAGGAACGGGATGCACCGGCTGGGGCTGGGGCCCGGGGAACCCAGTAACCTCTGGCCTCAGTAACCCCAACTCCTGTTCCTGTTCTCTGGCGATTCTGCCCCTGTCCTCTGGAAGCCCTACTGCCAGGAACCCCTCCCCTGGACTCCTGGAACTGCACCCCCAGGAAACCTGCCCTGTAGAGGTTCCGCCCCTCAGCCCCTGGAAAATTGCACCGCTCCAGGTCTTGGGTACCTCACCCCTTGACACTGGATGTCGGGGAATCATGGGCCCCAGATCCTTGCCCCTTGGCCCCCTAGATGAATCCTGCCTTCATCCTTGGGTATTCCTCTCCCCTTCCCTAGAGGTCTTTACTCCCAGGAATCAGCCCCTACCGGCAGCCTGGAGGACCCCACATGTTGAACCCTGGAACTGCGACCCTGTGAACACTTGTCTGTGGGAGTGCCCTGCTCCAGAGATACTTGGATCCAAATTCTCTAGCCCCCAGAATTTTGCTCTTCCCAATCCCAGAGCCCTCCTTAGTTTATGGTGTTGGGGGGACCCCCTCCCCACACACACTTAGCTTGTCCCTCCCCAGGTGTCATTGCCCAGGAGGTGAAGGAGATCCTGCCTGAGGCCGTGAAGGACACAGGAGACATGGTCTTTGCCAATGGGAAAACCATAGAGAACTTCCTGGTGGTGAACAAGGTCTGCGCAGTGGGGGAACTGGAGGGAGCCCAGGGAGCAGAGGGATGGGCCGGCTAGAGGGCATTCATCTCCTCTAGGAGACAGGGCCACCGTAGTGCAGAAGGCAAGGCAGCTCAGTCCTCTCTCATGCTGCCTCCAGAGCCCGTTTCCATCTGCCAGGGGGAGGGGAGGAGAGGGGCTTGGCGTTCAGGTGGGAGCTGGGAACCTGGACACTCTATGGCTATGTGGACAGGGCAAGAGGAACTTCTGGGAGGGTCATTTTCCTCCCCTGCAAAGGAGGGTAAGTAAGACATTCTCATGTGGTTATTGCAAAGCTTAAACACGTGGTTTATGGTTAGGGTGATGTTTGTAATTTACCTGGTATGAGGCAGGGCACCAAGCAGTGTGTAGTAATAGGTTTTGGCTGAGACTAAACAGTAAAGTGCTGAAGTCTGAGGCACCAGGTTCATCAGAGTGGGGAGATCAGAGGGTGGGAGCCTCTGAGAGGCATGGGGTCTGATGGGGGACAGGGCCGGGTGGCGGTAGAGGATGGCCAAGCAAAGGTATGGAGTTCGGGATGCTGTTTGGAGGGAGGCACAGGGAACCATGGAGCTGAGGCTGGCCTGGGCAGGAAGGCTTCAAGGGCCTCCACGTGGCTGTGGGTAGTGGGCTCCCCTCCTGCTCCCTGATGAGCCTGTAGCCTGGGGCTTCGAGGCTCTGACTGTGCCCTCAACACTGGCCCATGGCCCATGCAGGAGCGCATCTTCATGGAGAATGTGGGTGCTGTGAAGGAGCTGTGCAAGCTGACGGACAACCTGGAGACGCGCATTGATGAACTGGAGCGCTGGAGCCACAAGCTGGCCAAACTGCGGCGACTGGACAGCCTCAAGTCCACTGGCAGCTCGGGCGCCTTCAGGTAGGGGCAGGGAGTTGGGGAGGGGGCAAGACCCTTACCGGAGGCATCTCTGACCCTGGCTGTCTTGCTGTAGCCATGCAGGGAGCCACTTCAGCCGGGCAGGCAGTGTCCCCCACAAGAAGAGGCCCCCCAAGGTGACCAGCAAGGTGAGGATGGGCAGTGGTGGGAGGCAGAGTGGACCAGGGGCCTCCCTTTCTAGCTTGTCCCTCTCCAGGGTCACTGGCTCCAAGTGCTCCCTACCCACCACCTCTAGTCCTGCAAAGCCCAGTTTCTCCTTTCTCTCCCTCTGCACCCTGCAGGAGTGAGGAGCCCTTAGCACCCCCACCTCCAGCAGAGCCCACCATGGGTAAGGCCATGGGCTCCCTAAGTCTGGGCCTTTTCTGCTTCTTCCTCTTTCTTCTCGGTCTTTAGTCGTCCTCTGTGGTCCCAGACCAGGCCTGCATCAGCCAGCGCTTCCTGCAGGGAACCATCATTGCCCTGGTGGTGGTCATGGCCTTCAGGTGACTTGTCCCCCAGGCTCTGGGGGTGGCTGGCTGGGGAAGCCAGCTGCCCGCAGGCCCAGGCCTGGGAAAGGAGATAGATGTAGCCTGGGAGATAAAGTGGCTGAGGTCTCGGGGAAGGAGGTGGGTGCCTCATTCAGTATTGACCTCCTGGGGCTGGCAAGACACATTTATAGGCATTGCTCAGGGTCCTAGCCCCTGGGGCCAAGACCCACAGGCCCTGCTGCAGAAGGAGTGCATTGGACAGTGGCTCCAGCTCTAACAATGGCCCTTTTCTGTGGCTCCCAGCGTGGTGTCCATGTCCACACTGTATGTTCTGAGCCTGCGCACGGAGGAGGACCTGGTAGAAACTGATGGGTATGTCTCTGGAGGCCTGGCTGCTGGCCAAGCCATGGGGCCCTGTGGGGCTTTGGTGGGCAGCCGTGGGTCAGAGGAGCCATGGAGGCTGGTACCTATAAGAGGTTCCACTGCAGGCTCTCAGCCTGCTGGGGGCTTGCAGAGGTGGGTGGGAAGGTCTCCCCGGAGCGGGCAGCGGTTTCCCAGTTCTCGCTGAAGCTGATGTTTCTCTCTGGCCTACTTAGTGCTCCTTCAGGTAGCTGGGTCTCTGAGAGTCAGGGGACACCTGAGGGGCCCGGGGTGGAAGGGCATGGAGGCAAAGAGGACCAGGGTGGGACCTTGGGCTCTGTCTGCCCACTGTCACCGTCAGCTCCTAGGCCACCTCTGACTGTGTCTTCTCTCTTCTTCCCCACACCTGTCCCCCACTTTTCATTTCTGCTCCCCTTAGCTCTTTTGCTGTGCCCACTTCATGTCTTCTGGCCCTGCTCCGGCCCCAGCACCCTGGGGGGAGTGAGGCCCTGTGCCCACGGTACGTGTCTGGACCAAGGCCCCTGCCTCCACCTCTGGCTCCTGCCACCCTTCTTCCTACCTCCTTTCTGCCATCCCTGTCTACCTAGTCCTGCCCCTCCTGCTTCTCCGGGATTCCCAGGCCTCTCTACGTAGGCTCTCCTAGCCCCTCTAAGCTCAGCTCATCCTTCCCCAGCAGGTCCAGCCAGAGCTTTGGGACCACTCAGCTCCGACAGTCACCTGTGACCACTGGGCTGCCAGGCACACAGCCCTCTTTGTTGCTGGGTGCGTGCCTGGGGTGGGTCTGAAGGGATGGGACTGGGAGAGGTGGCTGTGTTCTGGGTTGGGGTTCTGCTGCCCCCTCTGGCTCATATGGCCTCTGGCTTCCTCAGTTACCACCAGCCTGACCAGCTCAGCCCCAGGTCCAGCCATCCGCTCCGTGGACCTGTGCTCCAGTCACCCCTGCCCAGTCGTCTGCTGCTCCTCACCCATCCCCAGCCCTACCACTGGCCCTCTTGGTCCCAGCTTTAACCCTCGCCATGGTCTCAGCCCCAGTCCTAGCTCCTCCACCAACCACTCAGGTATGGCTATCTCAGGACCAGGGTTTGGGGGAGGGGGTTTTACATGAGTCCAGAGAAAGATCCCGAGACTCATTGGTAGGAGGGTCTCTGGGAGCCCAGAATGAGACTCTGGAGAAAGATGGGGAGTCCCTAAAAGGACCAACAGACAGACAGGAGTCACCCAGAATCCAGTGGGGCTCTGGAGACAGCTGGGCAGATTCCATCTTTTCACCCTGTTCCTGGTTCTATCCACAGGCCCTAGTCAGATGGCCCTGCTGCCAGTTACCAACATCAGAGCCAAGTCCTGGGGCCTGTCAGCCAATGACATCAGCCACTCCAAGCATCCAAAGAGCTCAGTGCCTGTGGCCAGCCCTGTAGTCCCCTTTCTTGGGGTGCAGGGCAAAGCCAAGAACAGCCTTGGTCTCCATGGCCGGGCCCGCCGAGGGGCCCCGCAGCCCGGCCTGAGCCCTGCTCGGCACACTGAGGCCAGGGGCCAGACAGGTACTTGCCCCACGCACCTACACCTCTCAGCCCAGCCCAGCAAGGCTCACTGGCCAGGCCTAGTTCAGCCTAGTGCAGAGTTGCTGGTCAATAGACATTGCTGGGCATTACTAAGTACCAGCAATCAGGCCAGGAGCCTTATACAGATAGCTTCATTTCATCCTCACAACACTCCTGCAAACAGGGGAGCTGTCCCCAGATGAGGAAATGGAGACTTAGGGAAAATGACTTGCCCAGGGTCGTACAGCTTGTCAGCGGCAGACCTGGAATGCCGCCGCCTACTTCATCATGCCAGGCAAGGGAAGTGCTGTGCAGGGTCCCTCAGGAGTTTCCAACATCAAACCTTGGGTTTTAACAAAGCTGGAGAACCCATTTATTGCAGAAGGTTTCTGTCTGCTCACTGGGTTCCTCTGAGGTGCTCTCCAGGTTGCCTTCGGTGTTAAGAGGAGACCAAGAGTCTTCCTGGCTTCAACCAGGCAGCTCCACTCTAGGTATTGGGCTTTTTCATCAACTTTCATTTGGTGGTTTTTGTGGCTCAAAGAGAAAAAAAAAAAAGCTTAGAAACTGAGGCTTGCAGAGATTGAAGTTCAAAGTGGTGGGGAAACCCCTCAAGCTAGATGCTCACCGGGCAGCCGTTTCCTGGGCTGCTGCTGTGTGGCTGGCTCTGTACATGATGGCTCTGGGCGTGATGAAAACAGGCTGCCCTGCCCCAGAGAGCTCACAGATCAAAAACAGTGTGAAGGGGCTCTGGGGGACACCCAGGCAGCTTAGAAACTGGGGAGGGCAGTGATTCAGGCTGAGGACAGAAGTGATCAGGGGACACGTACCTGGAGGAGCTGACATTGCAGCTGAGTCTCTGAAAGATAATAGGAATTTTCCCAGAAGAGAAACAGGTAGGCATCTTCCAATTTGTCTACATCTGATAGCTACTTGTGGTCCCACAGGGTGTTCTGGGTCCTGCTGGGATCCCTGGGTGCCAGGGTTGTGTTTCGTAGAGCTGAAAATGTACCAGGCCCATGGCTAGTGGCCCTAGCTTTCCCTTCCTGGGTGGGATGGTCAGACAGTAGCAAGCCCGTAGGGGAGGTGAGATGAACCACGAAAGCCTTGTCTCCCCAAGCCTGTGTGACACTCAATCCCAGCCAGCCAGCCAGTCTGTGATAGGTTCAGAGAGGGCCACAGCCCTCACACAGGGTATGCTGGCTGATGTTTAACAGTTGGCTCTCTGGGGGAAAAAGCCATGATTGGTGGGTGTGAATACTCCCACTATGGCTGATTTCAAGCTACCAACTTGATGTCACTCAACTCAGAATTGAAGAGATGTGTGCAGTCAGGAACAGAGGCCTATGAGTGAGCTTCTGTACACACAAAGGATGGGAAAGACCCATCCCTGCTCCTGAATGTTCTGGTTGTCAAGGAGACAGACCCAGACTCATGGGAACTGGCTAGTCCCAGTGCTGCTGGGGAAGAGAGTGGTGTGACCCCAGCCATTGTGGGGGTCTGGAAAGAATAACCTGAAACTTATTCATACTAAGATGTGAGTGAATGATCCAAGTCTGGGAAGGCAAGCCTTGGTTGCTTCTCATTTGTGCCCTGCCTTATAACCCCCTCTCCCTGCCCCAACAGCCTCTCTCCTTGCAGACCCAGTGCCCTCCCTGACCTCCATCCAGGTGCTGGAGAATTCGATGCCTATCACCTCCCATTACTGTGTTCCAGGGGACACCTGCAGGTGGGCTTGGCTCCCTCTCTCCATCCCAAGGACCGGTTCTTTCAGGTGACATGAGCCCAAGTAGTGCAGGCAAACCTCAGAAATTTGTGGTTTTGGTTCCAGAACACCACAATTAAGTGAATATTGTGATAAAGCAAGTCAATGAATTTTTGTTTTCCAAGTGCATATAAAAGTCATGTTTACACTATACTGTATTAAGCGTGCAATGTTATGTCTAAAAAAGCCAATGTACTTACCTTAATTAAAAAATACTTTATTGCTAAAAAATGCTATCCATCAGCTGAGCTTTCACCAAGTTATCTTCTTGCTGTTGGAGAGTCTTGTCTCACTATTGATGGCGGCTGACTGATCAGGGTGGTGGCAGCTGAAGGCTGGGGTGGCCGTGGCCATTTCCTAAAATGAGACAGCCCTGAAGTCTGCTGCATCCATGGTCTCTTCCTTTCACGAAAAATTTCTCTGCAGCATGTAATGCTGTTTGATAGCATTTTACCCCACAGGAGCACATCTTCCGGATTGGAGTCAGTCATCTCAAACCCTGCTCCTGCTTTATCAATAAGTTTAGGGACTATTCTAAATCCTTTATTGTCATTTCAACAATCTTCACAGCATCTTCATCAGGAGATTCAATATCAAGAAGCCACTTTATTTGCGCATCCCTAAGAAGCAGCTCCTTGTCTGTTCAAGTCTTATCATGAGATGCAGCAATTCAGTCACATCTTCAGGCTCTACTTCTAATTCTAGTTCTCTTGCTATTTCCACCACATCTGCACTGGGTTCCTCTTTTGAAGTCTTGAGCCCCTCTAAGTCATCCATGAGGGTTGGAATCAACTTCTTCCACACTCCTGTTAATGTTGATATTTTTACCTCTTCCCATGAATTGTGGATGTTCTTAATGGTATTTGGAATGTGCAGAGGGTTTTCAGTTTACTTTGCCCAGATCCATCAGAGGAATCACTACCTATAGCAGCTATAGCCTTATGGAATGTATTACTTCAGTAATAAGAGATGAAAGTTGAAATGAATCCATGGGCTGCAGAGTGGATTTGTGTTGGGCACGAAAACATCATTAATCTCCTTGTCCATCTCCATCAGAGCTCTCAGGGGACCAGATGCATTGTCAATGAGCAGGAACACTATTTTGAAAATAATCTTTTTTTTCTGAGCAATAAGTTTCAACAGAGGGCTTCAAATAGTCAGGAAACCATGCTGCAAACAGATGTGCTGTCATACAGGCTTTGTTGTGTCATTTAGAGAGCACAGAGTAAGTTTAGCATAATCCTTAAGGGCCCTGGCACTTGCAGAATGGTGAATGAACACTAGCTTCAACTTAAAATCATCAGCTGCATTAGGCATTACCAAGAAAGTCAGCCTGTCCTTTGAAGCTTTGAAGCTAGGCATTCTCTTCTCTAGCTATGAAAGTCCTACATGGCATATTCTTCCAATATAAAGTCGTTACACCTCCACTGTTGATTTGTGTAGGCGCTTCCATTACTGACCTCAGCTAGATCTCCTGGGACACTTGTTTCGGCATCTCCATCAGCACTTGCTGCTCAACCTGCACTTTCTGTTGTGGAGACGGCTTCTTTCCCAAAGCCTCATGAGCCAACTTCTGCCGGCTTCCAGCTTCTCTTCCGTAGCTTTCTCTCTCAGCCTTCAGAGAACTGAAGAGAGTTGGAGCCTTGCTCTGGATTAGGCTTGGCTTAAGGGAAAGCTGTGGCTGATGTGGTCTTCTAAACTTTCTCCGTATCAGCAACAAGAGATTTAGGAATATATTTCACTTTCTTAACCTCCATGTGTTCACTGGAGTAGCACTTTAAATTTCCTTCAAGAACTTTTTCTTTGCATTCACAACTTGGTTAACTGTTTAGCACAGGAGGCTTAGCCCCCTCAGCCTATCAGCATGCCTTCCTCACTAAGCTTAATCATTTCCAGCTTTTGATTTACAATGAGAGACATGTGACTCTTCCTTTCACTTCAACACTTATACAGGCCATCAGAGGGTTATTAATCGGCCTTATGTCAATATTGCTGTGTCTTGGGGAATAGGGAGGTCTGAAGAGAGGGAGAGAGGTGGGGGAACAGTTGGTCGGTGGAGCAATCAAAACACATACATTAATCGATTAAGTTCACTGTTCTTTAAGGGTGCAATTTATGGAGCCCCAGAACAATTACCGTAGTAACAGCTAACATCACTGGTCAGAGAAACCATAACAAATAGAAAATTTGAAATATTGCAAGAATTACCAAAATACTTGTGACAGAGACAGGAAGTGAGCAAGTGTAGTTGGAAGAATGGCACTGATAGATTTGATGGATGCAGGGTTGCCACAACTTCAATTTGTAAAAAATGCGCTATCTGTGAAGCACAGTAAAACAAGGTGTGCCTGTACAGATGCTCAGATGCTGCCCCCTAAGGGAGGAACCTCCCCACAAGGTGGGGCAGCCCCTTCCCATGCCCCTGCAGGGCTCCAGTACAGACAGGGGGCTGCGGAGTTGATGGAAGGGGGCTTCAGCAGGGCGGCCTTGGGCTAAGGAGCCAGGTTTGCACTTTCAGGCCTGGAAATGTCACCTACCACATCCCTGTCAGCAGCGGCACCCCACTGCACCTCAGCTTGACCCTGCAGATGAAGTGAGTACTGGCGGGGAGGGGTGGTGGGGAGACACAGTGGTCCTGGGCAACCTGGGGAAGGGCACTAAGGAGGGACTCATTGCCGCCTGCTCTGTGCGTGCCTAACTGGCTGTACCACCCTGGCAATCTCTGGGCTTCAGATTATCTGTAAAATGGGCTGCCTCCTCACAGAGGTGTGAAGACTGAAGGATGGTAGGTGGGAAAGGGCTTGCCGCTGTCTAGGATCTTGAGTACTAGGCATGATTTTCAGGCTGTGTAAGGACTGGGTGGCTTGTTTTGGTGGGAGAGGGGAAAGGGAGTGCAGGGCTGGCTGGGAAGGGGCTGGGGTTGAGGAACACAGAACCCCACTCCCTTGCTAACTGGGCCTTCCCCCTAGCTCCTCGTCTCCCGTGTCCGTGGTGCTGTGCAGCCTGATATCAAAGGAGAAGCCATGTGAGGAGGGAGTCTTCATACAGAGCCTCCATACCCACCAGGACACCCAGGTAGGGGGCAACTGGGAAGCTGTGGGCCAGCCAGACCCCTGAGCTTCCTCTCCCCTGGCGCAACTGGGCCTCCAAATGGGTGAGGAGAGGAAGCTGGCAGTCAGTGTGAAGGCATCTCCACCAGGCACACATCAGAGCCTGGACCTCTGTGCCCCAGGGAGGGGAGTGTGCCGCTCACTGCTGAGCATCTCCAGCCCTGTCCCTGCCCTGTCCCATCCCCAGCCCTGCCCTGACAGAGCCCCAGGGAAGGAAGGTTTCACAGGACCAACTTGGGGCCTGAAGGATGATTTGGGGTCAGCTGGGGATGGGAAAGGGGACAGTGTCCCAGGAGTAGAATGGCATGTGCACAGATCTGGAGGCCAGGGAGAGTGTGGCATGTGGCAGAGCTGGAACCGTGGAGGGCTGAGTCCGGGGAGACAGGAAGGAGCCTGGACCTCAAGCTCGCACTGGGGAAGTAGCACCATTCCATCTGCAATCTTGTTAGATCCCTTGCCTGCATGTAGAGGACTACCTCCTGCTTTGGGAACCAAATGGCTGAAACTCTTGTCACTGTCGAGCTCCTCACTGGTCATGGAACCCAAAGCTGTGACTCTCAGCACAAGTTAAGGGAATTTTTTCTCACCCATTCACATGTTCATTCAACACATATTTTTTGGGGCCTCCTCTGTCCTAGGCCCTGCACTGGGCCCAGCTGTGGGAGACAATGGTGGGGTAGACACAGGCCTTGCCTTCCAAGAACGCACTCTCTAGCTGGGAGAAAGATATGCAGAAAGAAACTTGATAGGGTTTGGAATGGGTGAGAGCCACTAGAGGCCCAGGCCCTGTGACCACACAGGAAGGAGAGAGCACTGGAGTGGAGGGAGGGCCCAGCCAGACGCTCATTAGACGTGGAGCTTAGGCCTGAATTCAAGTATTACAGAGGCCAAGCCAAAGCCTCAGGTAGGAGATGGGCAAGCTGCCAGCAGGCAAGCCTCACACTGCCCTGCAAGGAGAGAGTGAAGCAGGCTGGGCTTGGATCCCTGGTCTGCCACATGTCCACCAAGTGATTTTAGGCAAGTAACTCAGTTTCTCATCTTTAAGCAGCATCACCTTAAATTGTAGTGAAGATGGGCTTAACGAAACACTTTGATGTGTCCAGAGCTTAATGGGTAAGAAGGAAGGCAGCAAGAGAGAGAAGGGAGGGGCCAGAGGAGGGCAGATGTGGACTTGTAGGTAGGCACCTGGCAGAGTCTGTGCTGTGCTGTGGAGGGTGGCTGCCCTTGCTCTCCAAAGCAGAACATGCTCCCTCTGATGTCCTTGCAGGGCTCTCTGCTTTTACCCTTCATAAAGCTTGCCGGGGAGCCTGGGGCTGCAATGGCCATGGCAAGGGGGATGCTGGCCGGGATGGGCAGAGGGCTGCCTTGACGCCTCTCTCCCCTCTCTCCCCAGGGGACTTCCCACCAGTGGCCAGTAACCATCCTGTCCTTCCGTGAATTCACCTACCACTTCCGGGTGGCACTGCTGGTGAGCACAGGCACCCTGTCTGCCCCTGAGGCACTTGTATATGAGTGTGGGGCTTGGGGGAGTAATAGGGGCATTTGCAGAGCACATGGCAGGACGGGGCACAGTGTCAGGTGACAGCAGGAGGGGGAGTGCCTCCTGCCCTGCACCCCTAGAGCCGCCTCACCCCTTCCCATTGCCCTTCCATCCAGGGTCAGGCCAACTGCAGCATGGAGGCCCTGGTCCGGCCAGCCACAGACTACTACTTCCACTTTTACCGCCTGTGTGATTGAGCTGCCTTCTCCAAGGCAGTACCACACCAGGGCCCAGAACTCCCCAGGTGCCCCTTCCACACTGGATGCAATGGTGTTACACTGGAGCCTGCCACCTGCCAGCTCTCTTGCCATTTGCTGATATTCCCTCGGCGACACTGAGCTGGGCTTGGCCCTCCCCGTGACTGGTGACACTGGAAGTCCTCACACTGGAGTTGCTGTTCCTGCTGGTCAGCCCTCATATACCACAGAGGGAGCCAGAGAGACCTCCTGGGGCCAGGACAGGACCGTTCACAGCTGCCCAATATGGTGGTTGGAGGGCTGGCTTCAGGTGCCCTGGAGGCAAGGGGAAGCCTATGACTGTCCAGAGCCTGCCCTCCATGCCTCCTCTTTTGAGACTGGGAGCCACCCCTCTTTTGGAGAGCACCTGCCTGCCTGAGATCAGCCAGGGGCTTGGATCCAGCCTTAAAGGACTTAGCTGGACCCGTGAATCAGTGAAGAGCAGACATCCCTCACCCTCGAAGCTGCTCCCTATGGGGTGGCTAGGTGGTGGACTTTTTGGGGTTTGACTGTTACACTGGACTTGGACTTCTAAGCTTTAAGTGTGGCCCAGGAGGTCGCTTTTTCCTGGGAGTACTTGGTTCCCAAGAGCTCCCAGGGCAGCTGAAGCCAGCCCTGGATGGGTTGGAGAGACTGACCACATGCCTTATGTACACTTAGTGCCTGCCTGAACCAGCAGGTGCCTGTGGGCCAGGCAAGCCTTGGACCCTTGAACCTGGAGTATCCCAGAAGGGAAGTCCCCTGTGAGCCCCCCAGAAGGTGTTGCAGCCCTATGGCCTGAGAGTTTCTGGAGCCCGCAGCAGTGTCAGTGACCTATCATTCTCTCTGAGCAGAGGAGCAGGAATCCCTGCAAAGCAGTAGGCCAGTCTGGGTTGTGGGGGGATGCAAATAGTGTTTGCTTTATGAAGTAATTACTAAAATGCACTTAAGCCAGGGCAGAAGGCTGGAAGGATGGAGATGGAAGGCCCAGAGCAGACCAGAGCCCTTGGGGGACACGCCAAGACAGGACCCTGGCTCTGATCCATCCCAGGGAGCCTGGAAACACTCACTCAAATTCTGACCAAAACTCTGGCCTCTCCCTCTACTCTTGTTGGCTGGTGGCCTTGTCTCCCCAAATCAAGGGCTCCTGTACTGGGCTTGGACAGCCAAGCTGGGGAGACCCATGCTCAGCAGCAGGCCCCACCTCTGCTTACTCCTCCCAGGAGCAGAGTGGTGGGCTTGGGTTAGGGAATAAGTCTTATCTCAAGTGCCAATATAAGCCTTTCTTAGAGGGTGCCTGGAGCATTCCAAGGCCACACCCAGGCTCGTGGAAGGAGTGTGGAAGACACTTGGCCCTGTCTTCATGGGTTCAGAAATGGGAATGAGAACTGCCATCTTTGCCCCGTGATGTTCTGCCACCTCTTTGGGAACCAGGCCAGGCCCATCTCCTACCTCCCATTCTCAGCTTTGAATGGGAGGTCTTTCTGCGGGGTAGATGAATCAGGAGAAAGCCTATGAACTGTGGGCCCCCCTTCTGCCAGGGATGTCAAAGCACTTATCCTCAGGATAGGGAAAAACGAGGGGAATTGGGGGATAGCAGGAATACTTCGCCTCCCATCCCCTCCCCCGTGTGGCTCTCCCCACTCCATTCGACATAGGAATTACATGGCTCCCCACAGCAGACAGGGGGCAGAGCCTTCCTTCGTTCCTTAGGATGACTGTGTTCTCCCTCCCCCCACTGGGGGTGCCCTCCCTAAATGCCTTAAAACTGCGGAGCCCTACCCCTTATAATAGGATTCTGGGTGAGAGTGCGTGTTCTTGGACTGTAGGCTTCCTCAGTCCTAACTGGAAAGTGACCCTCCACTGTTCCCTGGAGCCCATCTAGACAGAGCATAGCCCCAATCTGGTTAGCAGCTGGCTGTTTCCATGCCTGGGGAGCGGGTCCTCAGTGCAAGGATTGGGGCCAAGCTGGGGCTCCAAGCTGCTCAAGGGGGGTCAACCTTGGACCAAAGTTGCCTTAAGCCCAATAAGATAAAAGGGCTTCAGGGAAGGAGAGTGGGCCACCTGCTGGAGTCTGACAGCTGCTTTACTGGCGCTGGTGAATGGGTGTCTTGGGTCCATTCCCTACCCGGGGTCCAGCAGCTATCCCCCCTTCCTCTCCCCTTTGGCATTTATTCCTGTAGCCGCTGGGCTAATCTCCCGCAGGCTTCAAGCCGTGCATAGGGTCTCTCAGTGCCCAAGTCCCCTGCCTGTGATATCCCCGTAAAAGCCTGCATGTGCATAGAGTGCCCCTCCCTCCCGGTTAACTCCCAGTTCCTGTACCTGAGCGCTGACTCGTATTTATCGTGTACCAACTCTGACTGGAGTGGACAGAGGGAGGCAGCCCCAGGCCTGCTTGCTTCCCCTGAACTGTCCTTTTCTTCTGAAGTAAATATACTTATATAAATAAATGTTTAAATATGGCTTTGTATCTGAACTTGCCTCCCCATCTCTTCTTGAGATTGTTCTGGTGGGAGATGGAGTTGCATGTGGGGCTAGAACCAACTGCAGTCTCTGGGGTCCTTGAGCCAGATGGATGCTTTGTACCCTATGATCCTTCTTGGCTTCATGTGAGGCTTGGAAACAGGACTCAGCAGCGCCCCTCCCCCAGCCACACCCCCCAGGCCTACTGCTGCACCTGAGTTAAAGTAGCCACCTTAGGGAGAACCTCAGGGGACAAGCAGGGCCTTGCAAGGGTTCCCAGCCTAGAGAAAGGTGGCTACATTTGGAGGAAGAAACTGGCCCATGGCAAACTTGATTGGTTCCCAAAGAAGCCTGCTCTAGAAACAACAGAAAAGGGTAGGCCTGGCCCCTTCCTATCCACAGGTAAGCCTTAAATTCCAAGGACAAGACAACCCTCATAGATGGAAAGCAGGAGCCTTCCCACCAGCAGGGACCACCTGAAAGGCAGAACAGGGAGGGATGGGACTAAGGAAGTCATGTAGGTCCCAGCATCCCCGCTCCCCGCCATGCAGAATGGGGAACCAGACAGCACAGTCACATATCTGCCTTTATTGAGAGTAGCAGGTTGGGACACTTCCAGCAATAGTAAAAAAAAATTAATTTACAAAAGCAGGAATTTGGTGAAGCTGCCTGGCTGGTACCTGAAAGACAGCAGTATCAAAATGAGATCAATGATCCTTCTTTACACCTCCTTTTCTCACTGACCTATCTTCCTGGGGCAAGGGCTACTGGGCATACTATTTTGAAGCTGAGCCACTAGAGCCTATTCTTAGTGACCTTTTGGGTAGATTACTTGTGGGAAGTTTTGTTTTTTTAAATCACTTGGTCAAGATTTCAATGACTGAAAATATTCAGAATAATCAAAATGGTACTCTTGGCAGCAAATCACAAGTCCCCAGTCCTGACTCCCTTCTAGTCCACCTTTCAGCGACCTCACCAAGTCACTGGCATTTAATGTGTAAGAAGGCAAATGTGTAACCACAGGAAGCTTTGTGCCCAGAGCCCTACACAGTACATCCCAGAACCAGATCAAGGCCTTAGGCAGTGTGCAGAACTGAAAACTGACAAGTAGGTCACACTTGGCTCAAATCCCCATTAGGGACAGGCACAGAGGCCCATGTGTCTGATGGCCTTATCTATTATTCTAAGGCTCTCTCCATTAACCAAGCAGTTGTATAGGCCTGAGGTCCCTGCTGATGTGGGGAGGGGGAGGGCGGTGGCTTCTCAAGTGTCCCACCCTGTCACAGCTCTTACCCTTGCGAGCTCACACGTAGATGCCAACCCAGAGCAGCAGGAAGAGGACTCCAAAGCCCATGAAGAGTGAAGCCACCAAGGAGATGAGGAGTTCTTTGTAGATATCTCGAGTGTACTTGGTGGAGGTAACCTCATAACTGGCAGGGAAATTAAGGAGAAATAAAGGGATGGGCTGTGCAGGGCAGGATGCCTGGCCAGTGCAGTTCTGGGAGAAAGGTATGAGCTAAGGACTTTCTGGGGGGCTTGTCTGGCTCAGTGCAGCCAGGCAGAGGAACACATGAGACCCAGCCTGCAGTACTCCATACCACCCCTCTACCACCCATGGAGAATATGAGGCCCAGGGGGGTTAGGTTATTTGCCCCAGGTCACACAGCTAATGCATGATAGAGCTGAGGCTAGCCCTCATATCTGACACCTGAGCACACCACACCCCTCCCTACACCACTTTTCCAACTTCAGGTCCCCTGTCCCCAACCTCCAATCTAGCCAGGACCTCTGCTCACTGTCCTGGAAATCTGAAGAGCAAACTGAGCTCACCTAAACTTGGAAAATAAGGCGACAAACTGACCTTGGACATCAACGGCCTTCCCTCTGCCTCCTTATCTTTCCCCATCCCCACACCAGAACAAAACTGGAAGGGTGTGTGTGCTCAGCACGGCTGCTCCCTCAGCTTCCCACATCACTAATTCTGCCCACTGGCTGCTCAGTGAAAGGATACACGAAGAACCAGGCGGTGAAGAACATGCCAATGGCCAAGAGCACCACGGTCAGATGGGGGAAGACGGCGGGGTTCACTGGGCTGGTGTATCTGCTCATGGCCTCGAGCTCCTAGGGGAGGGCATGAGATCAGAGCTATCGAAGGTCCCAGGACTTCAACCTGGGTGGGACTGTAGGATTATCAAGAGACAGCATGCTGCTGTGACCGCTAAAGGCCTGTTTCAGCCTGGGAAATACAGAAATTCTACAGAACACCAAGTGATTCAGTTTGGGAATGACAACAATTACAATTTTATCTCAAACTAAGGTGGCACCTTGTTTTCTCAATATGAGATAAGAGCAGCTGAGAGTCAGAGGCTGAGACACAGAAAGTGATCAATGTTCCTTAACAGTTCCTGAGGCCACTGACCACAGTGAAAAAATATGTGATGGAAGGTATGGACTCTCTGAATGGGAAAAACCACATAGATGAAAAAGTCTGCCTATAATTTTGGGAGTTTTATGGACCCATGTCTTCAGACACCAAACTCAGAATCCCTGCTGTAATTCACAAAGCCTGGACAGGAACCCAGATCTCAAACTTGTAATTCTGTATTCTTCCCACTATGCTATTAATGTAATCTCAGTACCTACAGGCAAAAGACATTAAAATTCTGGCTCTATGGAATAAAATGAATCTCAGTAAAGTAGTTACAATAATATCTCACAGGACTGATGTATAATTTAAGAAAGATAACGGTTCAAAGCATCTAGCTCACTGCCTGGCATGGAGTAGCTGTTTAATACGTGCTTGTTTCCTCCCAAGGTTACAGGGAAGATTATGAGATAAAACTTGTGAAAGAGGGATGTAAATGTAAACTTCTGTACAAATGTTAACTTCCATTGTCACCACCCAGCCAACGCTTCTAAAATCCAGAACATAACAACTCTAGAGAAGTAAACTGACCCCATTGTTCTAAGAAACACTGGAATTCAATTCAGTAAACATTTATGACCCCCCCTAAAAATGATAAAGACAATTGCGGCCATTTATTGAGCCTCCAACTGCAGGCCCCTGTGTTTGGCACTGTGAATACAAAGATGAATAGACATCATCCCAGAGCTGGATGCATGTCACATGGTCACTAGGTGGTCACTAGGAGACGTGGCAGGTAACAAAGAAGTGCACGACACGTGGCAAGAGGTCTGTACAGAGGTTATGGGGGCTCCCAGGAGAAAGTGGCCAAGAGCCTGGGAGCGTTGGAGGTGCTTTACCAAGAAGGTAAACATTTGCCCAGGGCCTTGTAGGATGAGTACAAGTTCGGCAGGAAGAAAGTCTTGCCAGAAATAACAGCTTGATCACAGGTAACAGATAAAAGCTCGAAAGTATTAAAAATGCACCCCACGCCCCTCAGCCTTAAAAATGGAGAGCTCAAAACTTCAGCGTAAGAAGTCCATGGCGACGGGCTTTCCTTTCCTGTCCTTTAGCCAAAGCCGGACACTATAGGAGCGTTCCATCCTCTGGACTTCGAGCGTCCGGAGCCTCTACGAGAAAAAGGGGGAGTGGGGTGGGACGGGCCCTGTCCAGCGATCCCCTCAAGCCTCTCACCATCTCGCCCGCCAACAGGTAATCCGCCGCTCGCCACCGGAAGAACACGTCTGCGGAGCAGGCGGCCTGTTCAGGCGGAAGAGGAAGTGCGCCCGCGGAGTGGCATTGTGGGACTGGTAGTCCTATGTTTTCAGGTGTAGAGGGAGCTGGGGCCTGCGGGGCTCTAATGCGGAGTGCGGGCAAGCAGTGGAAAAGGGTAGGGCCTGAGAACTGAAAGTGTTTGCCCTGGCTAGCATGTTTGCCTTCAGGGAAGCTGGCCGAGGGGGGCGGGGCCTGCACTCCACTTCCTAGAAAGACGTGCGCGCGGCGGGTCACGTGACATGAGCGCGGGCTTTGGAAGGTGGTGAGTGAGAGAGGCTGTCCGCGGCGGAGAGGGAGCAGGGCTGAGGACTGTTCTGGGCATCATCGGACCAAGCATTAGCTGCCGAAGCCTCGCGCCCCAAAGTCCAGGTGAGACCCAAGGGAAGCGCCTTCGAGAGCGGCGGGGTCGGCTCTGCGCTGACTGCCGTGGGAGGCTGGCTGCCGCGCTAGTGGCGGACCCGAGAGCGCGGTCCCGCCAACTTCCCCGCTGTGGGACTTGGGCCTGTCGCATAACCCCCGAGCCGCTCTCTTTATTTGCACAAAGAGTATAATAGCTTCCACTTTAAGGGGCCGTTGTGTATTTTGACTAAGACCCCGATGAGAAACTTTAAACGTCACTTGTTCAGACCCCGACCCTTTTCCTGCCTACCTCCACTGGGTGCTGTGGGAGGATACCCGCCAGCAAGGCCTTGTTTTCTCAGTTCACGTTCTAGCAAAGCAGCCAGCTTGAGGCACGAACCGAAGGACCGATTGGGTTCTGCAGGGGGGACGTTTGCAGGGTACCTAGTGTAGGTCAGTAGCTCTTCATCTGTTATCTCAGTTAGCCCTGGTAGTAATTTTGCAAGACAGGTATGGTTATCTTACTTACAGCTAAGAAAACCAAATTTAAATGACCTAGCGATGTCACACAGGTGAGTAATGCAGGCGCCTAGATTCAAGGCCCCAGCCTTTGCCACTGGCATTCACAGGGCAACCGAAATGAGGTGGACCTTGAAGGAGGGGTTTAGAGGATGGCAGAAGCTGGCAAAAGTGAGAAAGGGCAGGCCTTATCCCAGCCTTTCTATTGGTTCCCGGACCGTGAAGGTGTGTTGGGAACCAGAGCATGGAAGATCTCTTGATGCTGTGCTGAGGTGCTTGGACTTAATTAGGAGGATTGTAACAGGGTCACTAACAATTTATAAAGACCCCTGCAAAGGAAGAGCGGGAACAATTAATTGGAAAGCCTAAGTATAGATTTCTTAGTGTTGGACACATACCCACAGTGAGTACACGATGACCTTAAGTGGCACCCAGAAAATCCTTTTCAATAGTTATACACTGAACACATAGTAAAATATAACTGATATGACACAGATACTGCGTAAGATCAGCTTACTTAGTTTTTTAAATATGGTGACCATTTAAAGAAAATATTAAGTGAACTAAAGTACAGGTTTTAGCTGAAAGTTGCAAAAAAAATTGTGAGGATGGTTTGGACCTGAAATTTGGGAAACACTGCCCTAGAAAGTATTTGTTAAGGAGCCTGAACCTCACATGTGCAATACTGGGCTGAGTGACTCCTGCATGCCAGGCCCCTAGAACCAGGACTTGGAGTGGGGTAGGAGTATGGAGTTCATATTTCTGACTTAGCAGTGGGGAGAAAATACAAAGCAAAACTCCTTGCAAATTCATGGTAAAAATAGAAGTTCCTAAGTGCTGAGAGGATTCTGATGGGAGACTCGAGCAGCATGGGAGAAGGCCACACCACTCCCATTCAGATGTGTTATTTTTGCCAATCCTTCAAGGCTGCTATATTGGTCAGGATTCTCCTGAGAAACAGAACATAGGGGATATGGATGTATATGTAGGTTTATTTTAAGGAATTGGCTCAAGTGATTGTAGGGGTTGACAAGTTTGAGAATTGTAGGACAAGTCAGCAGACTGGAAACTCAGGCAGGAGTTGGCACTGCAGTCTTGAGGTAGAATTTCTTTGGGAAACCTCAGTTTTTGCTTTCATGGCCTTTCAGCTGGTAGGAGGCTCACCTGCATTATATGTTAACGACATCTACAAAATACAGTTGACCCTTGAACAGGGCAGGGATTAGGGATACTGACCCCCCACACAGTTGAAAGTATGTGCATAACTTTTGATCTCTAAAAACTTAACTACTGACAGCCTATTGTTGACTGAAAGCCTTATTTGACTACATAGTCAACACAATTTTTTGTGTATCTGTATTATATACTGTGATTAAGCAAGCTAGAGAAGGGAGAATGTTTTTTCAGTTTGTCACGAATCTCCAAAAGATTTTCCAATGTAGTTGTTGAAATATATTCGTGTATAAATGGACCCGTGGAGTTCAAGCTCGTGTTCAGGGGTCAGCTGTACCTACACAGCAACACCTGGATTTACGTTTGATTAAAGAACTGGGAACTATAGCCAGGTTGACACATAAGACTGTCACAGCTGCATAGAGGAGGTGAGCTGGAGGGGATTATTTGGGGATGTTCAATGACTGGTATGAAGGTACAAAGGAGGAGTGAATGTGTTGTTAATGATTTGGCAAGAAGATAGATACACATGTTCATTTTACTACTTTACACATTCAGCTGTGTATTATGGTTGTTTTTGTACCTGTCTGATTTCATCTTTGAGCCAGTATTTACCTGTTGTTATTGAGGACCTAGCTCTACCATTATGATCCCTGGACTCCTTGAGCTGAGCCAGGTGCTTTGCTCTGGACTTGGACGGTCCTTGAAGCAGGCATCTGTTGTAGCTCTTGTTGCATGCAAGCTCTGTTGCTGCCTTATCCATAAAACTTTTAAGTCCCTCGAGCACATCAACTACTGTGTCTTATTCCTCTTAGCACCAATTTAGTCCTGATGGTCAGGAAACCTTATAATTAATCAAATGGATGCACTTGGTAGACTGTAATTTTCTTGAGACTGGAGACTGTGCCTTGTTCATTGTTTTAGCTCTGCAGTGCTGAATTGATGTCCTTTTTATTGTGCTAAATTTCTTCAACTTGAAGCATGAAGTTGGTGAGACCTCACCAATTATAACCCTTGCTCCTTTTGCATTCTTTGTTCCTCCTTGTTTTACCTGCCTTTCTTTTTTAGCTGTCCCTCTGTATTGCTATGGGAATTCAAGGCCTGGCCAAACTGATTGCTGATGTGGCCCCCAGTGCCATTCGGGAGAATGACATCAAGAGCTACTTCGGCCGCAAGGTGGCCATCGATGCCTCCATGAGCATTTATCAGTTCCTGATTGCTGTTCGCCAGGGTGGGGATGTGCTGCAGAATGAGGAGGGTGAGACCACCAGCCACCTGATGGGCATGTTCTACCGAACCATCCGCATGATGGAGAACGGCATCAAGCCCGTGTATGTTTTTGATGGCAAGCCACCACAGCTCAAGTCAGGTGAGCTAGCTAAACGCAGTGAGCGGCGGGCTGAGGCGGAGAAGCAGCTGCAGCAGGCTCAGGCTGCTGGGGCTGAGGAAGAGGTGGAAAAGTTTACTAAACGGCTGGTGAAGGTCACCAAGCAGCACAACGATGAGTGCAAGCACCTATTGAACCTCATGGGCATCCCATACCTCGATGCACCCAGTGAGGCAGAGGCCAGCTGTGCCGCCCTGGTGAAGGCTGGCAAAGTCTATGCCGCAGCCACAGAGGACATGGATTGTCTGACCTTTGGCAGCCCCGTATTAATGCGGCACCTGACTGCCAGTGAGGCCAAGAAGCTGCCCATCCAGGAATTCCACCTGAGCCGGATTCTGCAGGAGCTGGGCCTGAACCAGGAGCAGTTTGTAGATCTGTGCATCCTGCTGGGCAGTGACTACTGTGAGAGCATTCGGGGTATTGGGCCCAAGCGGGCTGTGGACCTTATCCAGAAGCACAAGAGCATTGAGGAGATCGTGCGTCGGCTCGACCCCAACAAGTACCCTGTGCCAGAAAATTGGCTCCACAAGGAGGCCCAGCAGCTCTTCCTGGAGCCTGAGGTGCTTGACCCGGAGCATGTGGAGCTGAAATGGAGTGAACCAAATGAAGAAGAGCTTATCAGGTTCATGTGTGGTGAAAAGCAGTTCTCTGAGGAGCGAATCCGTAGTGGGGTCAAGCGGCTGAGCAAGAGCCGCCAGGGCAGCACCCAGGGCCGCCTGGATGATTTCTTTAAGGTGACCGGCTCACTCTCTTCAGCTAAGCGCAAGGAGCCAGAACCTAAGGGATCAGCTAAGAAGAAGGCAAAGACTGGGGCAGCAGGGAAGTTCAAAAGGGGAAAATAAATGGGTTTCCCCTCCTTTACCTCCTTGACCCAGAATACCTAGCGCTAGAGAAACTTCCCTGGGGGCATGGCGGTGGGTGGCGGGCAGGGGCAGGGGGTTGCTTCTCCAGCGCTACCCGTCTTGGTAGTGCTTACCCTTTTACACTTGATCTTTTAGCAGGAAGGTCTCAGAGATACTTAGTTTTCTTCTTTTTTAGCTCAGGAAAGTGTGTCAGGCTCGAACCACCTCTCAGGCAATTTAGTGAACACTGAATCCATTGTTAGGTGAAGGTGATAGAAACAAGTTTTGAAGAAGGGAGAGGGAGATAAACAGTGGAGACAGAAGACTATACAGAAATGATTTCCTGGCTGGCAAGCTAGTGGCTGGTAGGAGGTGATGGTGGAACCAGACTGCACTTCTCTCAGGCTCAGCTTTGACCCACCCTGAAGGATAGCCCTCAGGAAGACCCAGTCTGAATGGATGGGAAGGGCTGCTGAGAAATAGGAAGCAGAGAGCTGGAGTCCCAGAGGTGGTAACAAGGGTTTGATTATTTGCTATATGTCCTGGGGTCTTTACAGTGGTACTGGTATATTCAGAAGTATAATGTGTCAAAAGTTCTCCTGGCTTCTGAAGCAATCAGCTGAGTTGATACTTGGGATAAGATGCTCTTTTCGTTTTAAAAATGTGAGGAAAGAAGAGCCAATAAAATTATAAAAGTAAACAGAATGTCGTGTTCTTTGAGAATACCTGAAAATAATCTCGTGCCCCAGGCTTCAGGCTATCTGTGATGTTCCTCTTTTCACTCATAAGGTAACACTCTGAAATTGCACCTTATTATGGGTCACTTGAGTGTGGCCACAAGATGGCGCCATGCCCCCAGAATGGCCGGAGCAGCTTTGGTGGTACTTAAGCCATTTGGAGGAGGAAGCCATGTGTCTTGCTGGGAAAGGAGTTTGAATGATTTCAGTGAATTTCTAGTTTTCTACTCAGTGTGTGAGATAAAGGAGCTCTTTTGAGAAAGTCTCACAATTTAAATTAACTATGTCATAGCATGCAAACATTTACTTTACCAGTTCAAAATTTGTCCATTCAAAACATCACATTGTTCCTTTTGTGACATCAAATTCAGGTTGCTGTTTCAGAGATGCAATGTCCTTGTGCTTTGAAAGTTTTATAGTCCTAACCAAACTTGGTCTGAAGCTATCCTGTTTAGTTCATAACTTTGTATCATTCCTATCATTTACTGCATTTTGAAGTTAATAAGGACACTTAAGTGGTCTGAAATTTAAGTTGACAATGTTTTAACAGATTAAGGATGTAGAAGACTAAACTCCAATGATTCTCAAAGTTTTTAACAGAGCAACCTGTTTTTCAGGTGAAATCTCCTGTGGAATCTTAGGGTATGAGAGTTCTTCTGGTTGGAGCAGAAATGGGATATAGTCTCCCCAACAACATTCTTGTAACCAGGGGTCTCTGGAAACACTGATGTAGACAGTCCTATCTTAAAGGGCAGGGGTCTTGGTTTTGTTCACTGCTCTGTCTCAAGCAGTTGATGAATGAAACCAATTATCCCATATTGAACCAAGCAAGCCACACAGTTTATCTGAGCTCCATTTTCTGATTTAAGTACTGTAATTAGATTCTAAGCCTGTGATAATGGTGATGGGGTTTGTACCACTACTCTGGAGGTGGTAAGGCTTGTACTCTAAGGTAGTCAAGCAGGTAGTGATTTCTTTTCTTTTTTTTTTTTGAAGCTGAGTTGCCTCGTCTTTTATGAAAGTTTATTAATCACTGCACACTGCAGGGATGATCAGTTCTGCTGCAAATTTCTATTTAACATGTTCTAATATTCAAAGAGAACTGTTGTAGTAGGAGGTTAAAAGGGCATTGCTCTGCAGTCAAGCTCTGAGGCATTGTGCCTGCAGAGCAAAGATTTAGGCAAAAAAGATTTACTGGGGAAAAAAAAAGACTTAATGGGGACTGAGACCAGAATGAATTAAGAGGGTGAGGATTCCACGTCATGACAGGAGGAAACCATGCAGGTAAAACCTGACTTGTGTATCTAGGAAATCTAGCATTGGAACATATGGGTGCCATGGGAAGTGGGTGGCTTTTCTCTTCATTGCCATAGTCCACCTGTACCTTGGCATTTTGTGGAGGTTCCTGATGTTCCTCTGCCCACAGGGCTTATGCAAAGGGGAGTCCACATGGGAATGCATGTTCAGAAAGAAAAGCTGTAGTGGTAGATAATAACTTTACAGCAGAGGCACAGGAGTCTTGTCAACATGTGCAGAAGAGCATGTGGATTACAAATGAATAGACTTCAGTCAAAATCAACTTTATTTTTCATCTTCATTGGGACACAGTAACAAAACCGGCACACACAAAAAGGATACTGATGTGGGACTTAATTAAAGAAAATGCCTCTGGCAAGTGGTAGGAATATTAAAGTAACAAAGATAAACATACAAGTTGTTTTTAAAAAGCGAGTTCAAATGTTAGTTCTGCCACAACCTGTACCGGAGATGACCTGTCCTCTCTAAGCCTATTTGCTCATGTGTCATTGTTTGGATTTGAGATTGCTCATGTCATCATTGTAACAAGCTGAGCCTTTTGCCACTGGTATGTCCCTTTGTGGTCCCTATGAGACCACACTGGTCTAGACTAAGGAGAGAAGGCCACAGTGGTTGAGGTGCTTTGAGGACCTGGACTTGCTTGGCTCCATAAGCCTCACTGGCTTTGCTTAAACTGGGCAGCTTGGGCCCAAAGCCAGATGGCTTGACAGGCTGGTGACACCACACCACAATTTTAGGCAGCAGAGAATAGAGATGAGGAAGAATCAGCACCTATTCTGGAGTGAGGAAGCCAAGGAAAATAGAACTCTTCAGTTCTGCTGCTAATTTTTCTACCCAGGCTGTTTAAAGCCAGCTTTTCTCCAAATGGAAAAGGGCTGAACTCTTCCACAGCCTGTTCTTCCCCGTCTGTCTTTTGTTTTTTATCTGGCTTTGTTTGACAAACCCCTAAGTAATCACAACAGCCTTTCCATAGGTGGGCCTCTAACCCCATCTCCACCTGTCTTAGGACCTTCATCTCCTCACTTGCCATTCTCTCCCAAAACTGGATGTGAACTTTCTAGGGCTCTGCTTTTTCCTTCTCGTTTGGGGTTCCCTCCTTCAGTGTCCAGAGTGCTCAGGGTGCTTAGAGTAGATGCGGAACAGGCGACTGATCTGTCACCTAAACTGAAAGGTGGAGGGTGTGGGGAGGGAAGCCATGTGAATGCTGGTGACAAGATCCTGGGGCACATTCCAGTGTTCTCTCTCCAGAGGTGGGTTAAACTTGTTTTTTAATTTAAAAACCAGATTTAAAAGTTGTATTTCAGCATTAAACTGATAAGCTTTTAAAGAGATTCCCCTAAATTCCTACCTGGTTGCCACCAGAGAAGGGTACTTGAACAGAATTGACAGTGAGATGCCTAACGACAGCAATGACAATCACAACTTCTGTGGTTTTATCTCCCTATTACAGGTTTAGAACTATGACATGTTTGTATTTAATCCACTGCTCCTGTGCAAAAGTAATGTAACATATTTAGGCTATACATTTCTTACAGCACTTGTGTTTTCTCATGACTGGTAATTCAGTATCTCCCAACTTAACCACTGTGTTCATTGACTACTGTTTTGTTGAACTTGGAATTACAGGTAGGAAAGCAAAGGAAAACCATTGGGAGCCCCATGTTTCCAGAAAGAAGAGTAGGTTGCCCTATCTGCTCAGTTGGTTACGGAACAAGAAGTGAACTCAGTCCTAGGAGTGTTCTTTTCCTTGGGTGGTGTTTAGAAAAGGTGGATCAAAAGCTAAAGGGATTTTTAATGGCCAGCAACTTTCTCTGCTGTTTTGGCAAGACCTAAAACCTAATGCTCCCAAGAGATGTACCCTGGCTGGGACATGAGACCAAAATCAGTAAGGCCAGGATCCTTCAGGGTCAGATGTCTCCAATACCATAGTTCTGGCCTTTGCCCCGCCTGCTTCTGAAAGTGGACAACGGCTTCTCCAGGAGCCCGAGGCAGACATAGGTCACGCCAAGCCCTAGAGTGATCTGAGCTTCCTCTAAGTACTATGTTATGCCAGGCCTCGGAATTCTCAGCACTAATGCTTCCTTTCTAAATCTTGCGCAAAAGGTTCAGCTGCTCTGTCTCCCTTCAGCCTGCAAACCTCTGAGGTTTGCAAGCGAGGGTGGAAAAGGCACTCAGAAGTGAACCAGTGAGATGAGCTCACCCCTTCTTTTCCTGGGTGGAATTTTGGTGCTAAATCTCTTCCTGATTTCCAGGCTGGGTAGGTCCTCCCTGATTTTCTAACCTTCCTGACTCCCTCTTTGCTTACCATTTATATCTGCCAAACTAGAAAAAGGAAACAACGGAACTCAACTTCCCTGCTCCAAAAAAACTCCATCCCTCTTTTCAAGGGATGTTCCCCTACCCCTCTTTGAGTCCTAGGTCTGTGCCTAGAGATAAAGGTTCTCACTCTGATCCCTCCCCTTTATCTCCTCAAACCCACCCCCTCTGAATATTAGCATTTAGTGGCATTTGTCCTTCCAGCTCCCCTCTGCTTTGGCTCCAGAAGCTCCTCTTCCAGATGAGGCTGTTGTTATTGGTGAAGATAGGCATCTAGCCAGAGCTGCCCGGACTCCTTCAGTGAGCTGTGGGGTAAGATGGGAGCAGGTAGTGAGGGAGACCAGACGGAAGCAACTTCAAAAGCTGAACCATTTGCCAGAAGTGTGGTAGTAAGGCTCTCACAGAGGCATGGAGGCTGATCTTTATGACAAGGCCCCCTTTGATGTGAATGCTTTCCTCCCCTTTGCTTCTGAGAAAGAGCCTGGGCCATGACACAAGAGCAGAGGCCTGACCTGGCCACAGAACCATAGAGAACCCTACTTTTGCCTTGATGTCCACTCCAGAGAACTGAGGAAACCTTCCTGGGGCTCCCACCACACTAAACTAACCCCACCGCCCCGCCCTCTCCCTGCCCTACCAGCTATCCTCCCAGGCTGAGATACTTACTGGACAATGTCAGCAAAGGCTGAGAGCAGAGGCTTGGACTGGTATTCTATGCCATGCTTAGCACACAGGGACTGCACCAACGGAGCCACTTTGTAGTAATTGTGTCGAGGCATAGTGGGGAAAAGACTTCAGGGAGAACAGAGGACAGTGAGTGGCTCCTACTCCTCTGTTCCCACACACCCCAACCAGCAGTTTCTTAGGTCTCCCTACTTACTGGTGCTCAATCTGGAAGTTGAGATGTCCACTGAACCAGTCATTGAAGGCAGACTTGTGGACATTGCATGTTGCCTGGAGCTGAAAGGTCAGGGGAGAGCAGGACCCTGGGTACCAGATGGAAAGGCCAGCCCAGCCTTCTCCAGGTAAAGCTGGCCCAGATGAGGGAGTATGGGACTGTCCCTGTCACTCCCTTCTCCACACGATGGCCAGAGAGAAGCTTCAAGCTAATGCAATCCTGTTTGGCAGCTTTTGCTGTTGTCACTGCCCCCCACCCCCCTTTGTTATTAGCTGTGTTATGCCCAGGTCTAAGTGCCTGTTCCTCACCTGGGTGGAGACCCAGTCCACGTTCCGGTCGTGATCAATGTGCATGGGGATATGGTTCATCTGTGTCACCCACACAAACCAGTTGCTTTCCAGGAACCTAGAGGATATGGCACACGGACAACAGTACAGGCAAAGCCCAGAGTTAAACTTTCTCAGATAACTGCTCCAGCCTGGCCACCTTTCCCAAGCCAACACTTCAAACACCCAGGGCACTACCTGGAGCCCCAGCATAGCCTCCAGACCAGAGTGGTTAATCCCAACATCTGGTTTCCTTTGCCCATCCCTGCTCTCCCATCAAATACTACCTGACCATGAAGAACAGGCCCAGTAAGCTTTTCAGTCCCAACAGTGGCACATAAGTGAGGAAGATGCGGGCATAGAAGGTGATCATCCAGGCCAAGTCCTGCAGTGAGAGGCAGAGACATGACTGGCACAGAGCACCTCTTCCTTTTCCTCTCACTTTACCTATCTCTTTGCATGATGTGCCAATCTCCTGGGTACCAGACTGGAACGCTCAGTTACTGTTAGTTTCTCTCAGGTGCCCAATCCTGCAAGTGCCACTGTTCCTTCCCTTCATTTCTAGTGCCACCTCTCCCCCACCCCTCAACCCCCAGCCCTCCTTGCCTATTTCCTTCATGGGTGCAAAGGTCTCCAGGGTCTCCCTGCCTCCAGTTCCCTCCAACCCACTTAAATCCTTCATGCCTTCATTATGCAGCCAAATTAAGTCTTCCAGGACCATGGCTCAGTCTGTGCCAATGCCCTGGTCAAGTCTCCCAACTACTTTTCTGCACTATACTTCCAGAACACTTGAGTCTTCTACATGTCCAACAGCCAACCTCGCCCCTCACTTCTAGCTTCTTTTCTCAGGGTCCAGCTTCCCCCTACCCTACCACTGCCTGTCCTAAGCCAGATAGAGACATGACTCCATAAAGCATTTTCTGATGCCTCTCATCCAACCAGATGTAGTCAGGCCCCTTTTGGAATCCCAGACCTTCTGCCTGTACTTCTTCTCTGGTGTCAACCACATCCTGCTTCACCGGAAGTTTCCTAAGAGTAGATACCATCTCTTACTCATCTTTCCCACTCCCCAGCCTGGCCCCTGGCTTTATGTCCAGCACAAGAACCTCAGGAGATACTGGCTAAATGAAATAGGACATTGGGAAATGAGGGTACTGGAGACAAAGGACATTGGACTCTGGCTATGGATACTTACCACCCACTTCTTCCGCTGGATAACAAAATAGAAAATATACCACTGGAAGTAGAGAGGCAGCAAGGCTGGGGGCCCAACTGGAGAGGAAATGGAGACAGGGAGGAGGCATGACCAATATGAGGGTCACTAGAGGCCTGATCAGTGCTGGAGAGATGACCTCCAGTGACAGGCAGCCCCTGTCACCCCCTGTGGCCTCTCCAGCTGACTTGGCACTCCTCAATCCACTGGAACCAGCAGGCACTGAAGATGGGCGTGAAGAGGGCAAAATCTCCCAAGAGCATCCCGGGAGGGTGAGGGTAGGGAGTGACATTCTTTTCCAGTAGAAGAGGGCAGCTGGGGAAACTCAAACTCCACACATTAACTTGCTCTGCCTCCATGCCTTTGAAAGGGTATAATGCTAATATTCCCTGGGTTGCCTTGACCACAGCCTTGCCCCAGCCAAGGGCCTTCCCACTGGCTGTACATCTGCCCTTGCAGTCACCTTCCCTGTGTTCCTGGCTGCTCCACCAAGCAGGTGAAGGGGCAGGAGTAGGAAAGCACGTGAGTGTGTGGGAAGTACCCTGCTGATCCTTCATGGGCTAAAAGTTCACCTCCTTGGACCAGGGAAATGAGTTTGTGCTACCCACCCAGAAGCCCTGGATGCTGGCTGTAGGAGGGGGTGGAGGGGCTTCTCTTAAAACTGGGAGTTGAAGGAGTGGCTCACCTAAGTGCTGTCCCATTTCTGTAGCCCTTCTCAGCAGGGTCTTGACACTGCATGTGACCCCCTTCATTAAAATGCCCCACCCACAGCTACTCCATCCTCTTGTGCCATGGATTCTAACATCCTTTCTTCTGGACATTTCCACTCTACCCTTCTAGCCCATCCTTTCACCAGTAGGGATGGTTGGTAATAAACAGGATAAATTCCTTTGAACTTAATCAGGGTGAATGGAATCATCTCCTCCCTTCCTTTAAAAATCTGTATTTCTAAACCAATTTTAAAACTCAAATTTCAGGCATTATGGAGCAGATTTTTAAAGCAGGCAATAGATAGCACTCTTCAGAAAGAGCTTAAGACAACCACATTAATGTTTCCTCCTCAGCTCCAACAGTCCTTTGCCCCCATCTGCGGGTCCTGTCCTCCCATGGCTGTGTCTACCTTTGTCCCCTGGAGATTGGACTACACACACCAGGTCACCTCAGCTCACATCTCTTTGACAAGTTATAAGGTGAGGTTTAAAGCTTAATCCAGATGCCCCTGCCCCACCCCTGCTCTCCAACTGTTCAGTTCTTGTGGAGGCCAGGAGCGGACTGGAGGAACTGGTGTGCCTCCACACCAATGACCTATGACTCAGTGGTAGCCTGACGTGGACTTGCCTCAGTTGAGATGGTTGACTGCTCCCATGCAGGGAGTAACCTGCTGGGTTACTGGGCACCTCCTCCAGCCTTTACTTGAAATTCCATAACCCTGTGGAGAATCACTTCCTCCCCACATCCCTTCAGCATCCCACCCAAAGCAGTCCCCTGTGCTGGATGAGGACACTCACTCAGGAAGAAGTATTTATGCTGGTGGTTGTACGGCATATACTTTTTCTTCTGTTTCCCAAGCTATGAAAAAAAGCAACCACAGATCAGTACCCACAGACTAGTCACCCATCCCCTCCCCCTGTGACCTTGGCCTTGCCCTGCTCAGGAGTTTAGTCCTGCTCTGAGCTGTCAGCATGTTGATGCTATTGGAAGGCTCCAGTGGGCCCGTCCTTACCTCCAGTAAGTACCTGGCACGTGAGGGTCCAGGCTGAGATCCGGCAAGTGTGCCACACGATGGCATGTAGCTCACTGGCCTATGTCCATGTGAGGCACGTGCACAAGTGTCTGCAGGTCCTCAGGGCTCCTCATGTTCCTCCAAAGACACCTTTTTCCCTTCTTTTCTCCCATCTGACACCAGTCTCCAAGGACTCCATGGACCATTTTACCCCTATGCACATCAGTGTCCCTCCACATCCAGCCCCTGATCTCCATCAAAATCTTTTTTCTTGACTTCAACATGAGCCTTATAAAACTGCTTGAAAGCTAAGCAAAGTTTGGCAAATATTTGTGGAAAGAATGGCAAGAACAACTTGGTGATCTGAAGTCCCCAGGAAGGTTTTTTCCTCAGTTAGGTGGTGGTTATTTCGTAAGCCTAACTGCTGAAGAAACGGGCTGGGGCCAGGAAGTGAGCCAGTCAGCCTGGAACCCCTGGTGTGGGCACACAGAGGCATGACAGTAACGCTCTGCAGCCTCGCCGACCGCTCTGTCTATTCTTAACCCCATTAGTTCTGGCAACCAGATAGCCACAGGGCACAGGAGGAGCTCTACCCCAAAGCGGAATGCAGGCTCATCCTCTCACATGTCTACCCACTGTTTTGACAGGCCGTTTATTGAGAGTTTATTCTGTGCAAGGCACTTCTGCTAAATGAAACAGTATTTCTGTATTAACTGATTTATTCAACAAATTATTTATTGAGAACCTACTATGTGCCAGGTAGTGTTCTAGGTACTGAAGATACATAGGTAAGCAAAACAAAGTTCCTACCCTCAAGGAGCTTATAATCCGAGGAGAGGAAGCTGGTGATAAATTTGTAAACAGAGCTCAAGATAACTACAGATTAAAAATAGGAAAATATGACAGAAAATGAGGGAGGCAGCATTTGGCTAGGATGGGCAGATATGGCCTGAGAGGCTGACATCTGAACTGAGACTCAAATGATGAGAAGGAGCTAGCAATGCAAAAATTCAGGGGAAGAGCATTTAAAGCAGAGGGAACAGCCAGTTCAAGGGCTTAGGATGTTCAAGGGATGGAAAGAAGTCCAGTGTGTCTGGGAATAGTAAGCAACAGGGGAGAATAGTTGATAAGGTAAGAAAACTAGGGATGGTCAAATCATGTTGGACCTTAGAAAGCCCTGGTAAGGCCACAGGAAGGAGTTTGGGTTTTTTCCATGGGATGGGAATCCACTGGAGGTCTTTCAAAGGATACGGCATTATGTGCTTTGTGCTTTAAAAGGCTCACACTAGTTGGAGGTTGGGGGAATGAACTGTAGTGGCTAGGTACAGCTGCAGGGAGACCAGTGAGGAGGTTGGAACAATAATGCAGATTGGAGCTGGACCACATGGGGGGATGGGAAGCAGTGGAAATGAAGAAGTCGATGGATTTGGGATATGTTTTAGAGGCAGTATTAACAAGGCTTGCTGACGAACTGGATGTGGGGGTAAAGTTCATCCCATCCCAGGCAACATTAACTGACACGAAAGCCAGAAGAGGAGGATCTGCCTTGTTTGGTGGGGTGGGAAGGCAGAACTCAAGCCTTCTATTTTGGAACTGTTATGGAAGGGAGCCCCATCCCCTTGAATGGCAGACAAATGCTATTATGACCCTAATAACTGCCCTATTGTGTTGACTCTTGGAAGCCAGAAAGGTTATATTAGGGTAAAGTGTCCCCTGTACTTCCTTGTTCTCCTGTAGAGCTGAGAAGCACTGAGGTAGATGCCACTGGATCCACATGAGGGTCAGTGTACAGTTAAACTACCCAGAGGAGCTGAACCACGCACCAAGCAGCCTGTAACCCAGGCATTTATTAATGGGCAGCCTATCCTTAGACACATAACTAGGCCAAAAAAGGGGCTGTTTTGGTCCTAGATCATTCTCTATTTTTAGTATCTGCAGATGGGAGTTTTCTGAAAATCCTAGTACCAAGTAATAAAGGCAGTGATGTGAGAAGGTTCTTGTCCACTTAGCGAGACCCAGAGTGGCTTGTTAAGGGTTCCAGGCATGAGAGGCTCCCTGCTGAGCTCTCAGCCAAATGGGAGACAGACTCGGTATGTACTCCTGGCTTCAAGCTGTGTTTGTGCTCTGGACCTCTGGTTTTCAGAAACATCTTAGCAAGAGGTAAAATCCTCAGTGGGGCCCCAATATGTAAAACAGCAGCATGGGACCACCCCATGTTCCAGCTCCCTGAGTGACATAGTTTGAGAACCCCATTTCACATTCTAGTTCAGCTGTCTGTGTTCATGTCTGACATTCCAGGCTTTAGCTATGGTCCTGACTACCCTGGGCTCAATCCCAGGCTGGACTTGGACTCAGTATGCTCACTTGGCCCCAGGTCTAACTGCCCACCCCCTCCCCCAAGGGCCTGGAACAGGATGTCCTCCCAAGCCATGGACTGGGCCATTGAGGCTATGCACAATGCAGCCATGTGGGATGGGGGCAGGTACAGCCTGGAGCAGCAAGGAGTCCTCCAGTGAGCACGGTTGGGGAGGGGCTGTGCTGGGGGCCCTGTACCCACAGGGAGCATGTGGGAACTTGGGGAGTTGGAGGTGACAAGTCTCCCTGTCCCTCCATCAGGAAACTGATCCACCATTAGAAAGAGACCCTGTCTTGAAGAGGCACCCCAGCCTCCAGCCCTTCAGCCCTGACCCCATCCATCAGTGACCCCCATCTGGATGTCACTGCTGCCAGGCAGCCCAAGGGTGTATGGCTCGGGGTCTGAGTGGCACAACCTGCTCAGCTCTGAGGACCTGGGGCAGACAGAATCCTCCACCATGGGAGTGGTGAGAGCTCCCTGGGGAGGTGGGGGCGGGGACTTTGGTTTTGCGCAAAGGCTCTAAGAGTCTCCTCAGGTTGGTGGTGTGGCCCAGAGTGCAGGCCCAGTGGCAGCTGTCCCCCTAGCCCACTTCTGTCCTCCCAGGTCCCGGCACAGCCCCGCCATGCAGCACCCACCACACCACCCCCACCAGTGAAGCGCTGCGATTGCGAGACTTTTTTTTTAACCCTCTATAGTGACAACCGAAGTGCTACCAAGAACGCCATGCTCTACCCAGTAAATTAACCATGCTGCTGTTGATGTAGCCACCTGAGCCAGGTAGGGCCAGGGCTGGTTCATTATCTGCCCACTGTTGACTAAAACAGTGTTGATGTGTAACAAACCAAGAAAGTTCCTTAGGAGTGGGGAAGATCAGGGCTTTATGGACAGGTGGGGCCTAAGTCTCAAGCTAGGGGCTTCTTGTACCAGGACAGCCAGTGCTGCCAAAATTTTCCCACAGAGGGAAAAGGAGAGCCAGGCTACCTTGAACTCATGCCTGGAACTGAAACGTGTTTAACAACAGTTTAATTCTTGGCATGCTGAAATGTCATAAAGTAGGGGAGGGGGACCTGGCAGAACTCTGACTACAGCCTAGAGCTTTGAGACAAAGGGTTTTTAATGAATTTTTCAAAGAACTCTGCTGGCCATTCAAATACTCTCCTATTGCCTAGTGTTCACTCAACTTACCGGATCTCCACCCCTGGGCATTCTTCCTTTAGCAATTGCACTACAATTTTTGCTCATAACCTCAGATGGCAACTCAAACTTAATGCTGACCACCCTAGAAGTTAGACTGGGATCAGGTAGGTGGGAAAAATTACTCAGTGAATGAATGTTCCAGGCACGGAGCATCAAAGAAGAGTTCATTCCAGCCTTTGACAGGGAGGACTGTGACACAGTAGGATATCAAAGTGTAAGCAAGGAATACCAAGTGTGGAATATGACTGCCTGGGGTAGGAGTGTCCAAAAAGCATCTCAAGGAGGGCCATCCATTCCGTTCAAGGATAAGCAGGGGTTTGCACAATAATCTTCTGGTTGTCTTTTGGAGCCTTTATGGCATGAGGTACCTTTATGTAATAACTCTTAGGTGACTTGAACTCACTAGGGAGGACAGGTGATTCTATCCCAGGCAGCCCACTTACTGCCTATTGCCTCCTACAGCTTCCAAAGCGCCAACCAGCCCAGCCCCCAGTGTCACTCACACTGCCAGCATTATATTTCCCCAAAGCCCTGTGTGCAGCTAGTTCCCATTCTCCAGACCTTTCTACAGATACTTCCGCTCACCTCCACAGAGAGGATCTTCCCCAAGGCAAAGAAGAAGGGATGCATGTTGATATCTGGGTCCTTGCGGAAACAGTTGGGTTTGGCATGGTGCTGGAAGTGCATGTGGTTCCACCAACTGGCAGGGGCCCCCTACAGAAAAGCAGGGACATAAGCTTGAAAGTCTAGCGTCACCCCAAACCCCAGGCAGCCCTTCAGTGACGGAGTCTCAGAGAGCCCCTCCCTATCCCATTGACCTTCAGGTGGCCAATCACGAAATGATGTAGCAAGTGGTTCCACGTAGAGGTGCCAAAGACAGACAGGTGCCCAAAGTCATGCTGCAGCCAGCCAGCCTGGGCCTGGGAAGAGAGGTTAGTGCTGAGAACAGCCCACCAGCCCAGCATCCCTGTCACTGACCCCAGCAGATCCTTCAGCCTCTACTTCTTCCTTCATCCACCTAGGCCTGTGATGGCTGCAAACCCTAACTGAGCACATCAGGAAAGGAGTTAGGAGCCAGAGTTCTAACTCTGGCTCTGCCACTAACGCACATGAGAGTTGGGGCAAATCACTATCCCTTCCCTGTTCTTCAGTTTTCCCAGCTCCAGGGTTCGTTGACTTATGGTGGGCTGAACGTCCAAACTACAGAAAAGGACAGAGAGTGACAAACTCAAGAGGCTAGTAGAAGGCTTGGTAAATAGGTTCTGACAGCCAAGTATTAGGGTCCCAGGATTAGTAGCATGTTGAGCAATGTGGTGGGAGGGAGTCAAGCTCTGTTGAGAAAACAGAATCTTGGTTCTTGGTACACTTAGGTTGTGGCTGAACCTAATTGTGAGTTTCAGAGAAGGTTCTGCAGGTAGGAGGGAATCCTGGGAGGAGCAGCTGAAGAGGCAGTGAAAGAAATGGTGCACATGTTGCTGCTGAGCAAATAAAAGTCACAGACCAGGGAATACATGTTCCCCTTCTGCACTAACTCTCCCTCACACCCTCAGCTCTGCACAGGGTTCCTTGGCCTTCTGAGGGGTACAAAGAGCTTTCTTTCCCCTAGGATAGAGGATGACGGCTATGCTCTTGAGAAGCCAGGGGCCTCACCTGAACTGTGGTGAGCATTACTGCACAGAGGAGGAAGGGCACAAAGGATGTCCCAAAGACCCAAAGAGTGAGCCAGGCAGCGACATCCAGCAGCAGGATGTGCAGCAGGTACAGCAGGAAGAAAATGGGGTTTGCCTTCATGAGTCCCATCCGCTCCACTGTGGCCCGCAGCTCCCGGAACTCATCAGTCAGCTCTTTCTGTGGAAAGGTAAGGAGCGGGGGTGGAGGGGACTGTGATTCTTCCCAGCTGCAACCCAACACTGCTGGAGACAAGCCCTCCCACTGAGGTGGCTATGGGAAGTCCACAGTCCTATGTAAAGATACCGCAATACTAAGGAAGGACGACAGGAGGAGGTGCCATGGGATCATGCCTAAGAGCACATGGTCTTTGGAGTTAAATAGACTTGATTCAAGTCCCTGCTCCACCGTTTACTGTGTGATCCTCAGCCATTTTGTTTACCAACTCTGAGTCTTAGTTTTCTCATCTGTAAATGTGTGAGTATATGAAGTTATGCTTGGCACAGAGTGAGTGCTCAATAAATAGGTCTCAAGTTAATGATGATGATGGTAGTGGGGTGGCCTTGTTTGCGAACCATAGGTTGTAAAGTCCTGATCCCTTGGACCTGTTACCCAATGAATGCAGGAGAAACAGGGACCTCAAGACTCCCAAGAAGTATTGAGTGTGGTCACCTGTGATCCTATCTAGGCCTTCCTTCTAATCCCTGCCCCTCAACAACCACAGAGTCTCCAAAAGACAAACAGTGTCTCACATTCTTAGTGGGTTCAAAGCTGGGCTCCTCTGGAGATAGTTCTCCAATCAGAAGAGAATTCATGTACTTCCTCACAAGGCCCTTGTTGATGTGGAATGCCACAAAGGGATCCTGCAAGGACAGGGAGAAGGCAGAATAGTGAGGAAGCCAGCCTGGCCCCTGGACTCCTGGACGACTCACACCAAGGCCATCCTCTCATTCCGGCAAGGTGGCTACATCCCAGTTCAAACAGATATGACCTCCCTCCACCCAACTTCCCTTTGAGGGTGCTCAGACCTTTCCTACGTGTCCACAGTGCAGTCACCCAGTATCTGTGTTCTAGTAAAGGCATCACAGCAAGGAATAGGAAGCCTGGGTAGGGGGAACCACAGACAGACCTGCCTGACTGGCTTTTCCTCGGGGCGTCTCTAGGGACAGTTTTTGCCCAAGAATTTAAGTATAGGTGACAACCAGAAGGGATGGGTGGGGCTATAAAACTTCTTTTTTTGAGGGACTTTTAACAAGCCCCTCTCTGAGCCACTGTTCTCCATAAAATGTGATGAGGAAAATTGCCTATGTCTTAGGAACTTGGGAACTTTTTGCATTTCTCCCTGTTCCCTGTGCTGCTGTCCCGGGTGTTCTATATTTCCCGTAGCACTCTGACCACCCCCTACCCCAAATCTTCGTTACGCGAGGTGACAAAATTCAAGTCCCTGCCCTATGGGGAAGAGGCAGGCAAGGCCGGAACCGAGGCGGAGCCGGCGGCCAGTGGCACCACACATCCGGACCAATCGCCGTCCCGGCCTCTGCAGGCCCCCGCCCCAAATCAACTGCTGAAGCCCCAGCGGAGGGGCCGGCTCCGTGTGCGCATGCGCCGGTCTGCGTCTTTGCCGGCTGTCTGGGGGACCCAGTGATTACTCTGGGTGGCAAGTGTGGGCTCCAGCTTCGCCGCCTAGGCGGGCCCTGTCAAAGGATGGGTTGGGTCCCCAGCCCGAAGTGTCTATGCTCCGCTGCGATATAACGGGAACCCCAGAGGCGCACTCTGGGCTGGCAAGGGCAGAGGGTGGGGGACAGCGGAAGGGGTCACGCTGCTCGCTGGGCACCGATGGTAGAAGTGTGTAGAGGAAGCGGACGCAGCAATGCGAACGTTCCAACCATTGGGTTCCACTGGTCATCCCCAGCTCTCCAACCCAGTAGGGAGGCGCCAGGTGCCAGAGCAGGTGGTCTAGAAAGGGAAGCAGCAGGGCCCGGACTGGGGCGCGCGCTGACCCCTCGGTGAGGCCGAGGGAAGAGAGATACTACCTACAGCTGCGGGTAACAGCTGGCGACCCCGCTGGCCTGCGGCTTGAGTGACTTCACTACAGGTTTCGTGGGCCGTTCCGGGTGTCCTTGCTAAGTGTGTGCTGATGGCAGGACCCCCACCTTCAGCATGCCGCTCCCATTCTTCCCTGTGCACCAGCAACCGTTAGCTCTCTACGGCCGGTAAGGCCCTTCCCGGCCCTCCGGTCTTCACCCTGTGGGGGGGGGTTCCCAAGGCAGCGGGCCCCAAGGAGCTACCCGCTTCAGCCCTCTCCCCAAGAGTTCCCTCTGCTGCTCCCGCTCGCTCGCTCCGGCACGCTCAGTCAAGACGCGGCCGAGCTCCCCTCCCAGCCTCCGAGACAGGTAGAGACTCCCTTCTCCTTGCCACAGAACCCTCCTTCCTATGCCCAGCTCTGGGCCTGACCACGCCTGGAGACCCCAGACTCGGGGCCACAGACAGAGCGCACGCACGGCGGAGCGGTCCTTTGTCTGTGTGTGCACATTGCTGGCCTCCCTCCCCACTTTCCAGATTCCAGTTTCCACAGCCTTTCTCCTACCCTTGCATCCCTTGCCCGCAGTACAGCTAAACATCAGGCAACAGGTACGTTCGGGCGCGTATGCCTTTCCCCCGAATTAGTCGGTGTTTGGCCGCGGATGCCAAACTTCCTGTCTCGCGCACTGAGCCTCCGGCCGCGGCCGTCCGTCCCCGCCTCCTCCGGTGCCCCCGTCCTGTGGCGCTTACCGTAGCATCCTGCCCCGCGTAGTGGCTGATAACCCGGGAGCCCCCGGGGTGCCGGACGGTGAACTCGCTGATGTTGTACACCTTCCGGTCGATTACGAGCCACCGCTCCTTCTCGCGCCCGGAGCGCTGCGCCACCTCGTCCCAAGTGAAGAAGCGCGAGGTCGGCCCCGGGGCTGGGGTCTTGGGGACCATCGCGGCCCCACGACAAAGCGCGCGAGCCGGCACAGGTTGCCAGGCACGCGTTCAGGGCCCGAGGCGTAGCGCGCGCCAACCCCACGTACTAGGTGAGCCGGCCCGCTAGCGCGCGCCCGGACACCACCGCCCGCGCGCCGGGTTTTCAGCACCGCGGCGCGGACTGCGGAGCCTAGCTGCGCGCGCTCCCATTGGTAGAGCCGCGTGGCGCGGGGAGCGAGCCCCCGCCTTCCCGCCGGGCCCCGCGCGGGCTGGCGGGCGCCGTGGGCGGGCTGTGGCCGGCCTGTGGGGGCGCGCCCCCTCGCGGGCTCCTTGGAGGGGTCGCCGCCGGACCCCCATCCGGATCGCGGCGTTGGCTGCCAGGGGGCGCCGCGGCAGGATAATGGTCCCTGTGGAGGCTTCTGCGGGTGGCGGCCCCGAGCGCGCGGGCGGCCTGGCATTCCGAGGTAGGCAGCGGCCCCGCGGGCGAGCCGGTGGCTGGGGGGCCGCCGAGACTGGCGGGTTGGGGGCCAAGGGGGCGTGGAGAGCGGCTGTCCCCGGGGCCTCGTCCTTAGGCTAGGATCGTCCTCGCTGGTCTCCTGACGCTGACCTGATAAACCGCCGCCTCTTCGCCGCGGTGCGTGGCCTGAAATAACTGTCCGAGAACCCTTGGCAATTATCTTGTTAACATAATTATGGTGTGTTGGTTTGAGGGAGGTGTTAGAGCTTTGTTCATTATAACATTAAATATGCCCCACAATTTTTGCAACCCTGTTTGCCTTTTTTGTTTTAATATTTGTTTTGTATTTAAATTAACTGGGATTCTTTAAGAAAAGAAAGTGCCCTTGACCTCCTGGAGGCTCTGTGTGAAGAGCCTGGGCCTGAGGCTGAGGCATGTCTACTCCATCTTGGAGGCACCTGGGAGTCAGTCGTAAGGGGCCTTTAAGTAGAGAGATTGGGGCCGCAGGTCTCTGAGCTTTAGGAAGGAATGAGAAAGCGGCTAGAGGCTGCAGGCGCCGATCAAGAAGTTGTCACAGTATGAAGACAACCAGAGTTTACATACTAAATTTTTTTTATTCAACACTATAAAGCGCTAACAATGTGCCAGGCACTGTTCCTAATATTTTACAAACATAAACTCATTTAATTCTCATAACAACCAATGAAGTAGGAACTAGTATTAACCTCACTTACAGATGGAGAAACTGAGCCACTGAGAGGTTAAGTATTTTGTTAGCTATTAAGCAGCAGGGCCGAGGTTTGGAACCGGCCTGGGCTCTGAACCCCTACACTCTGCTGTCTCTCTTCTGATTGCACTTTGATGGACTTCACAGCCAGGGGAAAGGAAGCTGAGCTTTATCCTGAGCACTGAGCTAGGGTCTGAGCTCTGAGTAGTCAGGAGAGGTTTATACAGAACAGACTAGGAGAACAGTGGCTAGATTTCTGGTAGAAAAAGACCTTCATTCATTCAATCCAAATTCCTCATTTTATATAAGAAAATTCAGGTTCAGAGTGGGGAAGGGACTTCCCAAGTTCCCACGTGGAATCTCAGCTGTCCTGGCTTCCAGTTAAAATGCCAGGCTGCTGCGCCTTGCTCAGGAATGATGGTCCGTGTACAACCCCTCTGTACAGGCCATTTTCCTTTTTAAGAAAACTTTGCCTAACAACTTGGCAGTGTGTAACAAGAGTTAGAAAATGATTGGTACTCTTTGGTGAAGTAATTTCACTCTGGAAAGTTGGGGGTGGAGCAGGGTGACTACAAACACTAACAACTGCAAGTCCTGACAGTAAGAAAATCAGCAAGCTCCTGGGATATATCAGCACAGTGAGGAACTACAGACTGATTAAAAATGACCAGGGTGTGAACTGTATAGATAGGTAGAAAATCCTCTGCAGTGAAAAAATCAGAATCCAAAGCAGTATGTACTCACTGATTACAATTATGTGAGAATCCTGTGGGTATCACAGTAAGAGAAGAAAGAACATTTCATAATTTATTTTTAAACATTAAGTTAATTTTTCTGTAAAGTTGTTTAATCTCATTAAAGAAGAAACAGGAAAAAAGACTTCTATCATTATTCCTGTAGTGAAAATGCTGTGGGATAGAAGCTCTCTTGTGCTCTTAGCAAGAATGATTAACCTTTCTGGGAAAATAGTTTGGCAACTTTTTTTAGAATCTTAAAAATGTTAATTCCATGTTTAGAGATATAGTCTACGGAAATATTTTTAGAAAAATATTTATAAATGAAAATACTCATTGAAGCAATATTTATGGTAGCAAAAAATGGCAAGTTTTCCATTATGAACATGTATTACTTTTACAATCAGGAGAAAAGCTTTTTTTTTTAAAGAAAATGCCGCTTGTAGGGTGATTCTTTGATTAACCCTGTTATCTAAAACCATTCAGTGTTTCATTCAACATTTGTGGATTGTCTGCTCCTTGTCAGTTATACCGATAAGTGCTGAAAATACAAAGTCCATTACCATGTGGATCAGGCCTAACTTAAGTCCACCGGAGAAGACAAACAGACAAATCACTGATAATTGGTCATAGGACAGATGGAAAGACTCCTTCTGATTCTCAACATTTAAGCAGTTTGTGTGACATGAATTTGCATTTGTGTTTCTATGCAAGTGTTCTTATGCCAGCACCATGTAGTTTGACTACTTCCCTAACTAAATTGTAATCTGGGGCAGGGACTGTGAATTCTGTTCAGTTCTACCTGGCATATATTCACAGTACCCTAGTTGGAGTTCTTTGTGGAATCAATAAACTTGTTGAACTAACTGATGGTTTCAACCTGAAAAAAAAGGACAGCTTAGCAAGCATATAGCCACTAGGCAAATATCCTGTTGCCCTCTCCTGTCCCTATGCTCCTACAGAAATGGTCGTGCAGACTAAAAGATCCACTTCCAGGCCTGAATAGAGGGCCAGCTGGACAAATCTTTTGCCCCATAAGCTCTGCTGATCCTAAGTTAACTTGCTTTATCCAGGAAACAAGTCACATGCTTAATTCCAAGTTGGGACTTGTTAATACTCCCAATTGTTCTGGCTAAATTTACTAAGGGAACAGAGAAAAATCAGCTTAAGACCCTAATACCAATTCTAATCAGATCAAATTTAAATAACATAACTGCTAAAGGAGTGACTTATTATGTGAGCTCATATTTTGATCTGTTTTGAGAAGATACCACAAATACATAAAAGACAGTGGGCTGGATCCTTCAAAAAGTCAACCAGTGTAGGAGGAAGAATACTGATTATGCTCAGCCCTTGCTACAGCCTTCTGTCAGTTAACAGCCTCAGACAATTAAAGATCAAAGCCATCTTCATAGTATCTAGGTTTCTGTGAAATTAGGTAACTTATGGGGACACAATGAGCTCATGCCTGGCACACAGTAGGCTCTAATAAAATTAACTGAATCAGTCTTTAAGAAAAATCATCTATAGTAGCCCTCTAGATTAATGCCAAGTAATATATAATTACTAAATAATTAATGACATGTAGTCCTTAAACTAAAGAGAAAGGATACAAAGATCACATTTCTATTAGAGACAAAGGGAGAGCTGGAAACAGGATTCCTTCATTTTACCACATTCTAAGAACATGGGAGATGGGGGATTAGGGGCTCATGAAGTTTCCTTAATACAGTCTTATTACTGCTGTAGAGAGTATAGACACCTTACAGATGGTTATGTTTAAACCCACTGTTTTATAAGTAAAATGACTGAGATCCAAAGAGCTAGAGCCACACACAGAAAATAGGAAATCTGGGGCTGGGATGGGTAAATTCAGAATTAATTTATACCTTTTAGTTCCTCTGCAAGAGTTCCTAAACAGTGGACTTACTGAATTTATTTGATGTAACACCACCCTTTTTCAAAGAAGAGGTGGGGTCACTGTTGCTGTCCTTGCTTCACGGGGGCATGTCTTCCTCCTAGGCACTTAGACCTGCCTCTGTAAAGTGAGAGAAGGCAAGCCAAAGAGATAGGCCTTAGGCCTTCAGATTTCCCCAAGGACTTGGTCTGCCGTGCCCCAGGCATCAGTGTCAGCTTTTTTTTTTTTAAACACAATATGGGGTTTATTGGGCTTTAGTACATTTGTTTCCCTTTGAGTTGATTAATCTTTTAGTTAAGAACTCTCTCCCCCACAACCTCAACCCCCCTTGCAGCACCTCCCATTTGCTAGGCACATCAGTGTCAGCTTTTTGCTGCTCTTTTAATGTAACTTTACAATACAAAGGATCTCTATTTAAAATTAAACAAAAATGCCAAGCTTAGAATACTTATAATGAGTCAAATGTTTATGTCACTGTAGCAAGTCATCATATATATACATATATATAGATAGATAGATATAGATAGGTAGATAGATAGATAGATATCTAATATATTTAACCTTTTCCTTATTGTTGGACATTAGAAGTTTATGTATAAATATTGCAGGGAAGCCTTTGTTGTTGTTGTTTGTCCTTGAAACCTTAAATCCCACACCATTGTTTATTATAAAGGTGAACCCTGATCTTCATGATGGGCTTATTCGTAATATTTGTGGTAGCAAGTGTGGGAACCAGGACCTCCAAATTTTTTGGATTCACGAAAGGAATCAGCTACCGGCAAGATATGGTCCTACTGGGTGAGGATTTCTTTGATCTTGGAAGGAAGCCTCCCTCACCCATGTATTTCTGTTAAAGGCCACCAGAGCTTTGAAGATGAACTGGAGGATTGTATAAATGTGGGCCACGTGACCATCACCCTTCACACAGACTTAGATCCACACCAGCAAATTGCTCCTTATTCAGAAGCAGAACAGGTTACAGTAGCTTGTATTGCAGTGTGTGGGGTTGGGTCATCCTCAGGGGCCACCCATTTACTTTGCTGAGGCCATTGCTCCATGTGCAGTGTACCATGGCTGTGGCTGTCTTCTTGCATCCAAAGACCTGCACAGACTGCAGAGAGCCCATGGACAGCATGGCTGCAGGCGGAGACGAAAACCCCTCTCCCTGAGGCACTGCAGCCAAAAAAAAAGTGTGATGAACATTTTTAAAAACATAGGTATTAGTTTGTATTGTGAGCATTTTCTTAGGATAAGTCTACATGTGTAATTAGTGGATCAAATGGTAACATGTTTAGGCTCTTCTCATTTGTTGCCCAATTGCTTGTTAGCAAAGTTTATTTATTGAGCACTTACTATGTGTTCTTTAGTTTCACTGCAGCTGCTGTCAACCAGAACAAGAGAAGAATGCCGTTCTGCCACTTCTTGGTCAGCTGCTTCCCCAGCAATACTGTGAGTTCGGAACCTACAGGAATGAAGAACAACCACTCTGGGTCTCTCCTGGGAGTCTCCCAATTACCCCACATTCTATCCAAATAACTATAATATCAAACTACAACCAAATTCTTCCCTAGATGCATTTTGGAGCTAGAGAAGGATCCATCAAGTTCCAATAGGATATAACAGGTAAAGGAGGCAATGGTAGAATAGAATAAAGGTTGGTATTTGAAAAGCCTGGGAGCTAAGCTATTCCACCTACTGCTGTGTAATAATGTTAAACTTCATATCAATCTCTCTGGTCTCAGATTCCTCACCTAAAATGAAGAGGCCAGACTCCTTCAGCACTAAGCAGTGTGCTTTTTTGAATAAAAGTTTTACTCAGGATACAATGCCTATGGTCAGTGTTCACCTAGAGTTAATGCTTTTGGTAACATGGTTTCTTAGATAAGTTTCCCAACCTACCATTTAAGGCAACCAAATGTGACACTCTCACTAAATCTATGCCATTTTTGTTGTTGAAAATTATTGAGTGTTTCTTGGTTTGTTTGGCCTGGCCAGTGTTATTAACTAAGATAATACATGTATGGCATTTTCAGACACCTTGTGTCCTTTGAGCCTCATTATTTAAAAAACAAAACAGTAGGTGAGATAGGTTAGAAATCTCCATTTTTATCATGAGGAAACTTGAGGGTAAGAGTGGCTAGAAGACCTACCCTCCTTCAGTTAAGTGATGGAATAGGAATACTAATGTGCTCTTGATTTGAGAACTCCCACCAGAAGGGCCAGACACTGTTCCCCCAAAACCTAGATCCACTGCTGAGCTTGTGACCTAGGCCTACTAAGCAGTGTCTCATTCCTCTAACAACAGTAATTGGTCTAAGGGTGAGACATGTGACCTCAAGCCTATTACAGTCATTCCCTGGGATTAATTCACAGAAGTAAGGGGGTGGGGGGAGCATTCTTTCTGCTGAGATTGTTTAGCAGGCACACCATGTTTTCTGTCACATGGATAAGACTTCTCTGTAAGTGGAAAAGAATCAGGCCAACAGGGAAAGAAAAGTAAAGACAAGTAGAAAGCACTGAATTGCTGCTTCCAGAGGCTCTGATTTTCGAAGCAGTTTAGTTCTGTGACCTATCTGGCTAATCTTCAAGCTAGGTGAGCCAATAAATTAATATTTTTCCTTGCACTACTTAGAATAAAGAAATGAACCCAGTACCTCTAGGTCTCAGCCAGGGTCCTTTCTTCTAATGTTAATAATAATATTGAGTAGTTGAGCACCTATAATGTACCATGCAGTATGCAAAACACTTCACTTATTTACTGTACCAAAACAAATGTCCCAATCCAGGAAGGCTAAATGTGGAACCCTGGAAAATAGAAACCCCCTCCCCCATACTATGGCATCTAAACTCTTTCTTAAGAACAGGAGATTAGAGATTTTGTTAACATGTGGCCAAGTGGTTCTGCCCTGGCAAAGAAGAATACTTAACTGTAGGGGCAGGGCCCCAGGCTGTAGCATCCCTTTTAATGCTACGATGGAGGAATTAATCTTTCCTCTGCCTCCCTGCTAAATATTTCCTCATTCTTATCAGCAGTTCTGACTCAGTAAAGTACATTAAGTTTTTGAGAAAAAGACCCAGTGTAAGTGCAAGATCTTTTCATTGCTGAATTAATTTTTAAAATGTCTAATCTGTTGTCCTCCCCACTTTTTAATTGAGTTATTACTGACATGTTAACATTATATTAGTTTCTGGTGTACATGATTCAATAGTTGTATATATTGCAGAATCATCACCACACCACAATATGTCTAGTTAATAACTAAATCATTTTAGATTGCATAACTTTATATGTTCACATCATTAGATTTAATTACTTTCAGGCTTCATGCTGAAAACATGAAGAGAATTTCCCATTAAGTTTATATGTTTAGTCTAGACCACTCTTTTGGCTTCTAACTCACATACCCAGTACCTTCTAGCAACTTCCATTGAGATGTCTTGCCAACATATCCACATCTACATGTCCATGCCTGAACTTTCCATCTCCCACTCCACTTCCCAAACCTGCTCCCCTTTTGTTGTCTTCTCTGTCATTATTAATACTCTATTTACTCAGTGGGAGAAGTTAAAGACCTGGGAGTCATTTTTGAAACTTTAATCTTTAAGAGCCCACACAGTTGATTTATGACCAAGTCCTGCAGGTCATACCTCCAGAAATAACATAAATCTCCCTTTCCTCAACCCCTAGTGTCCCCACTCAACCCAAGCTATTGTCACTTGCTTGGATTCCTGCAGTAGTCTCCTTACTAGCTTTCTTGCCTTAATTCTCATTTGATTCTCTCCTATCGATTCACTCAAGAGCTAGAGTGATCTTTGAGAATTTAAAGTCATTTTAGTTTACTGCTTAAAACCTGTCATTGGTTTCCCATTACCACTTAAAATTCATACTCCTGTGACACCTGCCTACATCTCCAGTCTCATCTGGTGGCTTTCTTTCCCTCACCAAGTACACTACAGCCACAGTGGCCTTTCCGTTCCTGAAACATGCTAAGCCCCTTCCTTAATTAGAGCTTTTTCATGTGACTGTTCCTTCTGCCTGAGACATGATCCTTTGCCTTTCACAGGATTCTCCTCAATCATCTGTTCCCAATTTAAATATCGTTTCTTCAAATGCTCCTTCCATGACTACCACTCTTTCAAAGGAAGATACTCCCCCCATTCTATCAACTACTGCTTACTTATGATTTTAATATCCACTGTTTTCTTCTCACAGGATTTGTAATTATTTTGTTCTTTCTGTGCTTTTCTGTCTCCCGGAGTGGAGTACAAGCTTCATGAGGGAGAGGCTTTTTCTTGTTCTCTGTTACATCCCTAACATATACTCATTACAATTTTTTGGATGAATGAATAAAGTCAGTAAGACAAAAAAAATAAGTGATTCAAGCAAGAGGTCATAAGATGAACAGAGATCCAATAAGCATGAGCATGTGCTCAAAATCTGTTTCATAATTAAAAGGGGGCGTTTGCACTTTTCCTGTATCAGATTGGCAAAATTGAGAGGTTTGGCCATATTTCTGAGACCTGGCAAGAGATTGGAAAAACAGTTGTGGAGATGGCAAATTAGTGCAGTGCTTTTAGGAAACATTTGGCAATATCTATCAAATTATAAAGCATATATCAATTGACCCAGTAATTCCACACATTTACACAAGAATGCAAATAAATATGTTTCAGAATGTTCACTGTAGCATTTTTGTAATAATGAGAATATAGAATAATAATAGGTAACATTTTTTGAGTGCTCACTGTGTTCTAGGAACCATTCTAAGCTTTTCACATATAGTTATCTCATATACTTCACAGAGTAACTCTATGAAGTGGTTGTTATCCTTATATCCCATTTTATATATGGGAAAATTAACTGGTAACTTCCTAAAGACCCATAGCCAGTAAGTGGTAGAGCTAGGAATTTAACCCATAGCTGCACACTTAATCATTATGCTATACTATCATTTAGAACAACCTAATTGTCTATCAAAGTAGGGAACATGTTATATAAATATGGTATTTGAAATTCTACACTTTACAGCCCTCATACCATAAACAAATGCAAAACTGGACAAAATATATGAAGTGACTGTTTTTGGACATTGTAGAGTAGGTAGTATAAGATTATGATGCCCAAGTGAAAGGGGGCATACAAAATGAACCCCACTGTCTTCCTAGCTTTCTACTTGATATTACCTTCTGGTGCTATAGTGAGATGGAATCCAAGCACAGCACAGCAGAGATTAACATTTGAAGCTGTTGAAGCAGCTGGGATTTGTGGGTCAAGGTATTAGAATGTTGTACAGAAAAGGAGCTCCAACAATCTGCATATGGCATATCTGCATTTAGCCAAATACTAAAGACTTAGGTATGTGCAGTGTGAGACTTCACAAGCCTGGCAGAGAACTGCTGCTGGATCTCTAAATACTAGGAGATATAGGAGTTCCTATTAGCCAGAATCAAGAGACCTCATTAATCACTGAGCATTTACTTGAGAACCCAGAAAGGCCATACATTAGGAGTAGAGCTACTCTAGTGTTAGACCATGTGCCACTCTATAGAGTTTTACAATAAAGCTTAAAAATAAGCCTCAGGAGAGCTCGGCAAGATGGCGGCGTGAGCAGGGCAGCGGAAATCTCCTCCCAAAACCATATATATTTGTGAAAATACAACAAATACAACTATTCCTAAAAGAGAGACCAGAAGATACAGTACAACAGCCAGGCTACAGCTACATCTGCGAGAACTCATCACCTCACGAAGCGGGTAAGATACAAAGCTGCGACCCAGCGGGACCTGAGCACTCCCACACCCCAGCTCACCGGTGGGAGGAAAAGAATCAGAGTGGGGAGGGAGTGTAAGCACAGGACTGTTAAATAACCAGCCCTGGTGATTGCATTGGGAGCACAGACACACATCGCACGGTGTACTGAAGATTAGAGAAATGGAAGGGCAGCATCTGAGATGGAGACTGCGAGCGGGTCCCCATAGCCTGCTCCCCAGGGACAAAAGAAAAGCTGTCGGTTTTTTAAAAGTCTTAAAGAGACAAGGGCCCAACAGCGGAACAAAATTGTCCCAGCACACTCAGCCCAACAGGCTGGGAATCTTGAGGAATTTTGGGCCCCCTAACTGGCTGCCTGGTGAAGCAGCCCCGCTGAAGCCCCTCACGGCGATAAGCAGCCTGCCATTCGTTCCCCCCCGCCGGCTCTGCAAAGGGTCCGGTGGATCCACCACAGCTGCGGAACAGCGGGAGAGCGACCCCATCCATACCAACCACACAAAATATCCTCCCAGCAGGCACACAGCTAACCGGGAAGGGCCGCAGAAGCCAGAGCAAGGTCTGGAAGGCACCAAGGGGCACAGAATGCACACGGCATGGCAGCAAACCCCTGCAGTGCTCTACACTAGCCTGAGGGCAGCCGTGCCCACGGCACTCAAGAGATTATCCAGAGATTGCCTCCTGGTGTGTGGGTAACCGGCACAGGCTACGGAAGCCACAGCAAGGTCTGGAAGGTGCAGAGGGGCGCCAGATTTGCAGCAACACACCTGGCGTGGCTGCAAACCCCTGCAGTGCTCTAGGCTAGCCTGAGGGCAGCCCTGCCCATGGCAGCTCAGGGGATTATCCCAGAGACTGCCTCCCAGTGTGCAGATAACCAGCACAGGCTGCAGAGAAGGGCAAGAGGAACAACAAGCAGGAAGGGACTTTGATCTCCCAGCTGACACACGTGTCACCTGCCTGCGACCACTTCTACCACCATGAAAAGACAGAAGACTGGTCCAGTCAAAAATCACCCAGACAACCCCAGAGAGAGGGCCTAGTGGGATAGATTTAAACAATCTTCATGAAAAAGAATTCAGAATAAAAGTCATAACCATGCTGATGGACCTACAGAGAAATATGCAAGAGCTAAGGGAGGAAGTCAAAAGGGACATTACAGAAATGAAACAATCGATTGATGGGTTCAAGAGCAGACTGGACGAGGTGCAAGAGACTGTTAATGGAATAGAAATCAGAGAACAGGAGTACAGAGAAGCTAAGGCAGAGAGATAAAAGGATCTCTAGGAATGAAAGAATATTAAGAGAACTGTATGACCAATACAAACGGAACAATATTCGCATTATAAGAGTACCAGAAGAAGAAGAGAGAGAAAAGGGATAGAAAGTGTCTTTGATGACATAATTGAGGAAAACTTCCCCAAGCTGGGAAAGGAAATAGTTTCTCAGACCATGGAAGCCCACAGATCTCCCAACACACGGGACCCAAGGAAGACAACACCAAGACATATAATGATTAAAATGGCAAAGATCAAAGACAAGGACAGAGTGTTAAAGGCAGCCAGAGAGAGAAAAAGGATCACCTACAAAGGAAAACCCATCAGGCTAACATCAGACTTCTCAAAAGAAACCTTACAGGCCAGAAGAGAATGGCATGATATATTTAATGCAGTGAAACAGAAGGGCCTTGAACCAAGAATACTGTATCCAGCACGATTATCATTTAAATTTGAGGGAGGGATTAAACAATTCCCAGACAAGCGAAAGTTGAGGGAATTTGCCTCCCTCAAACCACCTCTACAGGATATCTTAAAGTGAATGCTCTAGATGGAAGCACTCCTAAGGCTAAAAAGATGTCACCAGAGAAAACAAAATCATAGCAAAAAAAGCGGAGCATCCAAATACTAAATAAAGGCAAAAAATAAAATACAACTATCCAAAAAAACAGTCAAAGGAAATGCAAAAGAGTACAGAATAAAACACCTAGCATATAAAGAATGGAGGAGGAAGAATAAGAAGGGAGAGAAAGAAAGAATCATCAGACTGTGTTTATAATAGCTTAACAAGAGAGTTAAGTTAGATTGTTAGATAGTAAAGAAGCTACCGTTGAACCTTTGGTAACCACAAATCTAAACCTCGTAATGGCAATAAGTACATATCTATCAATAATCACCCTAAATATCAATGGACTGAATGCACCAATCAAAAGACACAGAGTAATAGAATGGATAAAAAAGCAAGACCCATCTATATGCTGCTTACAAGAGACTCACCTCAAACCCAAAGATATACACAGACTAAAAGTGAAGGGATGGAAAAAGATACTTCATGCAAACAACAGGGAGAAAAAAGCAGGTGTTGCAGTACTTGTATCAGACAAAACAGACTTCAAAACAAAGAAAGTAGCAAAAGATAAAGAAGGACATTACATAATGATAAAGGGGTCAGTCCAACAAGAGGATATAACCATTATAAATATGTATGCACTCAACACAGGAGCGCCAACATATGTGAAACAAATACTAACAGAATTAAAGGAGGAAATAGACAGCAATGCATTCATTTTAGGAGACTTCAACACACCACTCACTCCAGAGGACAGATCAACCAGACAGAAAATAAGTAAAGACACAGAGGCACTGAACAACACACTAGAACAGATGGACCTAACAGACATCTACAGAACTCTGCACCCAAAAGCAGCAGGATACACATTCATCTCAAGTGCACATGGAACATTTTCCAGAATAGACCACATACTAGGCCACAAAAACAACCTCAGTAAATTAAAAAATATTGAAATTCTACTAACTAACTTCTCAGATCACAAAGGTATAAAACTAGAAATAAATTATACACAGAAAACAAAAAGGCTCACAAATACATGGAGGCTTAACAACATGCTCCTAAATAATCCGTGGATCAACGACCAAATTAAAACAGAGATCAAACAATAAATGAAGACAAATGACAACAACAGCACAAAGCCCCAACTTCTCTGGGACGCAGCAAAGGCAGTTCTAAGAGGAAAGTATATTGCAATCCAGGCCTATTTAAAGAAGGAAGACCAGTCCCAATTGAATAGTCTATAAAGTCACAATTATTAAAATTGGAAAAAGAAGAACAAATGAGGCCCAAAGTCACCAGAAGGAGGGACATAATAAATATTAGAGACAAAATAAATAAAATTGAGAAGAATAAAACAATAGAAAAAAATCAATGAAACCAAGAGCTGGTTCTTTGAAAAAATAAACAAAATAGATAAACCCCTAGCCAGACTTAACAGAAAAAGAGAATCTACACACATAAACAGAATCAGAAATGAGAAAAGAAAAATCACGACAGACCCTACAGAAATACAAAGAGTTATTAGAGAATACTATGAAAATCTATATGCTAAGAAGCTGGAAAACCTAGAAGAAATGGACAACTTCTTAGAAAAATACAAACTTCCAAGACTGACCAAACAAGAAACAGAAGACCTAAATGGACCAATTACCAGCAACGAAATTGAATCGGTAATCAGAGAACTACCCAAGAACAAAACCCCCAGGCCAGATGGATTCACTGCTGAATTCTATCAGACATATAGACAAGACATAATACCCATTCTCCTTAAAGTTTTCCAAAAAATAGAGGAGGAGGGAATACTTCCAAACTCATTCTATGAAGCCAGGATCACTCTAATACCAAAACCAGGCGAAGACCCCACCAAAAAAGAACGTTACAGACTGATATACCTGATGTACATAGATGCAAAAATACTCAAGAAAATATTAGCAAACTGAATTCAAAAATACATCAAGAGGATCATACACCATGATCAAGTGGGATTCATCCCAGGGATGCAAGAATGGTACAACAGTCGAAAATCCATCAACATCATCCACCACATCACCAAAAAGAACAAAAACCACATGATCATCTCCATAGATGCTGAAAATGCATTTGACATTTTTCAACATGACAAAATTCAACATCCATTCATGGTTAAAACTCTCATCAAAATGGGTATACAGGCAAGTACCCCAACATAATAAAGGTCATGTATAACAAACCCACAGCCAACATCATACTTAACAGCAAGAAGCTGAAAGCTTTTCATCTAAGATCAGGAACAAGACAGGGATGCCCACTCTCCCCAATGTTATTCAACATAGTACTGAAGGTCCTAGCCATGGCAATCAGACAAAACAAAGAAATACAAGGCATCCAGATTGGTAAGAAGTCATCAAACTGTTACTATTTGCAGATGGCATGATATTGTACATAAAAAACCCCAAAGACTCCACTCCAAAATTACTAGAACTAATGCCTGAATTCAGCAAAGTTGCAGGATACAAAATTAATACACAGAAATCTGTTGCTTTCCTATACACTAATGATGAGCTAACAGAAAGAGAAATCAGGAAAACAATTCCATTCACAATTGCATCAAAAAGAATAAAATACCTAGGAATAAATGTAACAAAGGAAGTGAAAGACCTATACCCTGAAAACTATAAGAAACTCCTAAGAGAAATTAAAGAGGACACTAACAAATGGAAATGCATCCCATGCTCTTGGCTAGGAAGCATAAATATTGTCAAAATGGCTATACTACCTAAAGCAATCTACAGATTCAATGCAGTCCCTATCAAAATACCAACAGCATTCTTCAATGAACTGGAACAAATAATTCTAAAATTCGTATGGAACCACAAAAGACCCCTAATAGCCAAAGCAATCCTGAGAAGGAGAAATAAAACAGGGGGAATCACACTCCCTGACTTCAAGCTCTACTACAAAGCCACAACAATCAAAACAATTTGGTACTGGCACAAGAACAGACCCACAGACCAGTGGAACGGAATAGAGAGTCCAGACATTAACCCAAACATATACGGACAATTAATATACGATAAAGGAGCCATGGATACAAAATGGGGAAATGACAGCCTCTTCAACAGCTGGTGTTGGCCAAACTGGACATCTACATAGAAGAGAATGAAACTGGATTACTGTCTAACCCCATATACAAAAGCAAACTCAAAATGAATCAAAGACCTGAATATAAGTCATGAAACCATAAAACTCTTAGAGGACAACATAGGCAAAACTCTCTTGAATATAAACACGAGCAAGTTTTTCCTGAACACATCTCCTCAGGCAAGGGAAACAAAAGCAAAAATGAACAAGTAGGACTATATCAAACTAAAAAGCTTCTGTACAGGAAAGGACACCATCAGTAGAACAAAAATCATCCTACAGTATGGGAGAATATATTCATAAATGACATATCTGATAAGGGGTTGACATCCAAAATATACAAAGAGCTCATGCACATCAACAAACAAAAAGCAAATAACCCTTTTAAAAAATGGGCAGAGGATCTGAACAGACACTTCTCCGAAGAAGAAATTCAGATGGTCAACAGGCACACAAAGAGATGTGCCACATCGCTAATCATCAGAGAAATGCAAATTAAAACCACAATGAGATAGCACCTCACACCAGTGAGGATGGCCACCATCCAAAACACAAACAACAACAAATGTTGGCGAGGATGTGGAGAAAAGGGAACCCTCCTACACTGCTGCTGGGAATGCAAATTAGTTCAACCATTGTGGAAAGCAGTATGGAGGTTCCTCAAAAAACTCAAAATAGAAATACCACTTGACCCAGGAATACCACTCCTAGGAATTTACCCTAAGAATGCAGGAGCCCAGTTTGAAAAAGACATATGCACCCCATATTTATCACAGCACTATTTACAATAGCCAAGATATGGAAGCAACCTAAGTGTCCATCAGTAGATGAATGGATAAAGAAGAGGTGGTACATATACACAATGGAATATTATTCAGCCATAAGAAGAAAACAAATCCTACCATCTGCAACAACATGGATGGAGCTAGCAGGTATTATGCTCAGTGAAATAAGGTAGGAAGAGAAAGACAAATATCAAATGATTTCACTCATCTGTGGAGTATAAGAACAAAGAAAAAACTGAAGGAACAAAACAGCAGCAGACTCACAGAACCCAAGAATGGACTAACAGTTACCAAAAAGAAAGAGACTGGGAAGGATGGGTGGGAAGGGAGGGATAAGGGAGGGAAAGGTGCATTACGATTAGCACACGTAATGTAGGGTGGCCCCGGGCACGGGGAAGGCAGTACAACACAGAGAAGACAAGTAGTGATTCTATAGCATCTTACTAGGCTGATGGACAGTGACTGTAATGGGGTATGTGGTGGGAACTTGATAATGGGGGAGAGTCTAGTAACCATAATCTTGCTCATGTAATTGTACATTAATGATACCAAAATTTAAAAAAATTGGCCAGGGATATGAACAGACAGTTCTCCACAAAAGAAATTCAGATGGCCAACAGGCACAAGAAAAGATGCTCCACATTGCTAAATATCAGGGAAGTACAGGTTAAAACCACAATGAGATATCACCTCACACCAGTAAGGATTTCCAACATCGAAAGGACTAGGAACAACAAATGTTGGCAAGGATGTGGAGAAAGGGGAACCTTCCTACACTGCTGGTTGGAATGTAAACTAGTTCAACCATTGTGGAAAGCAGTATGGAGGTTCCTTTAAAAACCTCCACAATAGTAAGGGGTACTGGGGGGGGGGACTCGATAATATGGGTGATGTAGCAACCACATTGTTTTTCATGTGAAACCTTCATAAGAGTATATCAATGATACCTTAATAAAAAAAATAAGCCTCAGAAGAATCAAATTTATATGCCAGTAAATTAACTGTCAACCAGAATAAGATACAATACCCTGTAAAGGAAGGCAACAAAATCCTGACACTCAAAAAATTAAGCAGTCACAATGTCTAGCATAAAATGTAAAATTGCTAGACATGAAAAAGATCAGGAAAATGTGACCTACAACCAGAGTAATAATAAAAAGAAGACAATAGAAATTGACCAGAAGATGGCAGAGATATTAGAGCAGACAAGAACATTTAAACAGCTATTATAAATAAAAGAATTTAAAGGAAGTGAGTAACACACCAGGTAGACAGAAAAACTCATTAAAGAAACAAACAATAAAAAATGTGGAAATTCTAGAAGTGAAGAATATAGCATCTGAAATACAAATCACTGTGTGGTGTTAATAGCAGATTGGAAACTACAGAAGAAAAGATTGGTGAAACTGAAGATAGGAACATAGGAATTATCCAGAGTGATGCTCGCAGGGTGGTGTGGGGTGGGGTGTGGGAGAAGTCTAAAAAAGAAAAAAAAAAGGCCATTGGACAATATAAAGTGGTCTAACACATGTGTAATTGCAGTCCTATAATAAGAGGAGAGAGATTGAAGTAGAAAAATTATTTAAAGAAATAGTGGCTATCAATCAATTTTAAAAGATTGAAATTGTATCAAGCTTCTTTTCAAACCACAATGGTATGCAACAAATCAATTACATGAAGAAAACCAAAATACTCACAAACACATCAAGGCTAAACAACATGCTTGTAAATAACTAATGGATCCATGAACAAATCAAAGAGTAAAACAATCCATGGAGACAAATGGAAACAAACACATGGTTCAAAATATGTGGGATGCAGCAAAAGCACTTTTAAGAAGGAAGCAAATAGCAATAGAGGCCACCCTCAAGAAACAAGAACAATCCCAAATAAAAAATCTAAACTCTCAACTAAAGGAACTAGAAAAAGAAAAAACAAAGCCAAAGTTAGAAGAAGGAGGGACATAATAAATGTTGGAGCATAAATGAATAAAATAGAGAATAAGAAAACAATAGAAAAAAGTCAATGAAGGCTAAGAGCTTGTTCGTTGAGAAAATAAACAAAATAGACAAACCCCCTAGCCAGACTTACCAAGAGAAAAAGAGGACACAAGTAAACAAAATCAGAAACAAAAAGGAGAAGTTAAAATTGACACAACAGAAATTCAAAGAATTATAAGAGAATTTTATGAAAAATTATATGCCAATAAATTGGTCAACCTAGAAGTACACAAATTCCTAGAAAAATACAATCTCCAAGAATGACTCAGGAAGAAACAAAATCTGAAGAGACCAATTGCAAGTAACCAAATCGAATTGGTAAATTTAAAAATTTCCAAAAAACAAAAGTCCAGGACCAGATGGTATCACAGGTGAATTCTAACAAACATTTAAAGAAGAGCTAATACCCATCCTTTTTAAAATATTCCAAAAACTAAGATGGAATACTTTCAAACTCATTGTATGAGGCCAATCACAATAATAACAAAACCAGACAAAGACAATACAAAAAAAAGAGAAAATTACAGAATATCCCTGATAAACATAGTTGCAAAAGTTCTGAACAAAATATTAGCAAACTTGATTCAAAAATACATCAAGGATCAGACCCATAGACCAGTGGAACAGAATAGAGAGCCCAGATATAAACCCAAGCATATATGGTCAATTAATATATGATAAAGGAGCCATGGATATACAATGGGGAAATGACAGCCTCTTCAACAGCTGGTGTTGGCAAAACTGGACAGCTACACGTAAGAGAAAGACACTGGGTTTACTGTCTAACCCCATACACAAAAGTAAATTCAAAATGGATCAAAGACCTGAATGTAAGTCATGAAACCATGAAACTCTTAGAAAAAAATATAGGCAAAAACCTCTTGGACATAAACATGAGCAACTTCTTCATGAACATATCTCCCCGGGCAAGGGAAACAAAAGCAAAAATGAACAAGTGGGACTATATCAAACTAAAAAGCTTCTGTACAGCAAAGGACACCATCAGTAGAACAAAAAGGCATCCTACAGTATGGGAGAATATATTCATAAATGCCATATCCGATAAGGGGTTGACATCCAAAATATACAAAGAGCTCACGCACCTCAACAAACAAAAAGGAAATAAGCCAATTAAAAAATGGGCAGAGGAGTTCAACAGACACTTCTCCAAAGAAGAAATTCAGATGGCCAACAGGCACATGAAAAGATGCTCCACGTAGCTAATCATCAGAGGAACACAAATTAAAACCACAATGAGATATCACCTCACACCAGTGAGGATGGCCAACATCCAAAACACAAACAACAACAAATGTTGGCGAGGATGTGGAGAAAAGGGAACCCTCCTACACTGCTGGTGGGAATGCAAATTAGTTCAACCATTGTGGAAAGCAGTATGGAGGATCCTCAAAAAACTCAAAATAGAAATACCATTTGACCCAGGAATTCCACTCCTAGGAATTTACCCTAAGAATGCAGGATCCCAGTTTGAAAAAGACATATGCACCCCTATGTTTATAGCAGCACTATTTACAATAGCCAAGAAATGGAAGCAACCTAAGTGTCCATAAGTAGATGAATGGATAAAGAAGATGTGGTACATATACACAATGGAATATTATTCAGCCATAAGAAGAAAACAAATCCTACCATTTGCAACAACATGGATGGAGCTAGAGGGTATTATGCTCAGTGAAATAAGCAAAGCCAAAAAAGACAAGTATCAAATGATTTCACTCATCTGTGGAGTATAAGAACAAAGAAAAAACTGAAGGAACAAAACAGCAGCAGACTCACAGAACCCAAGAATGGACTAACAGTTACCAAAGGGAAAGGGACTGGGGAGGATGGGCAGGAAGGGAGGGATAAGGGGGGGAAAGAGGCATTACGATCAGCACACATAATGCGGCGGGGGACACAGGAAAGGCAGTATTTATAGAGAAGACAATGAATCTATAGCATCTTACTAGGCTGATGGACAGTGACTGTAATAGGGTTTGTGTGGGGGAACTTGATAATAGGGAGTCTAGTAATCATACTGTTATTCAAGTGATTGTACATTAACAATAACAAAATAAAAATAAAAATACATCAAGGATCATATATCATGACCAAGTGGGATTTACTCAAGGAATGCAAGCATGTTACAATATTTGTAAATCAATCAATGTAATACACTGCATTAAAGGAAGGATAAAAACTATGATTATCTCAATAGATGCTGAAGAAGCATTTAACAAAATTCAATTTCCATTCTTGATAAAAACTCAACAAAATGGGTACAGAGGGAATATACTCAACATAGTAAAGGCCACATACAACAAACCCACAACTAACATCATACTCAGGAACAAGAAAAGGATGCCCCCCTCACCATGTTTATTCAGCATATTACTGGAAGTCATAGCCACAGCAATCAGAGAAGAAAAAGAGATAAAAAGCATCCAACTTGGTAAGGAAGAAGTAAAACTGTCACTATTTGCAGATGACATGATACTATATATAGAAAACCCTAAAGACTCCACCAAAAAACTATTAGAACTAATAACTGGATTCAGTAAAGTTGCAGGATTCAAAATCAACATACAGAAATCTGTAGCATTCCTATATACTAACAATGAACTCCCAGAAAGAAAAATCAGGAAAACAGTTGCATTTACAGTATCATCAAAGAGCATAAAATACCTAAGAATAAACATAGCTAAGGAGGTGAAAGACCTATACTGAAAACTGTAGGACACTGATGAAAGAAATTGAAGAAGATACAAATCAATGGAAATCTATTCTATGTTTATGGATAGGAAGAATTAATATTTTCAAAATGACCATCCTGCCAAAAGCAATTTACAGATTCAGTGCAATCTGTATCAAAACACCAAGGGTGTTTTTCAGTGAACTAGAACAAATAATCCTAAAGTTCATATGGAACGACAAAGGACCTCAAATAGCCAAAGCAATCTTGAGAAATAAGAATAAAGCTGGGGGTATCATGCTCCCTGACCTATCCTACAAAGCAATGGTAATCAAAACAGGATGGTACTGGCACAAGAACATACCCATACATAAATGGAACAAAATAGAGAGCCCAGAAATAAACTCACCCATACATGATCAATTAATATATGATAAAGGAGGCAAGAATATACAGTGGGGAAGAGACCATCTCTTTCATAAATGGTATTGGGAAGACTGGAAAGCTACATGCAAGAGAATGAAACTGGATTACTCCCTAACACCATATACAAAAGTAAGCTCAAAACAGATTAAAGACCTAAATATAAGACGTGAAGCCATAAAACTCTTAGAAGAAAACATAGGCAAAAATCTCAAACACAAGCATAAGTGTTTTTTTTTCTGGGCACATCTCCCCAAGGAAGGGAAACAAAAGCAAAAATAAACAGGTGAGACTACATCAAACTAAAAAGCTTCTGTATAGCAAAGGACACCATCACAGAACAATAAGGTAACCTGCTATATGGGAGAATATATTTGTAAATAATTTATCCAATAAGGGATTAACATCCAAAATATATAAAGACCTCACACAACTCAACACTAAAATAATCCAATTAAAAAATGGGCAAAGGACCTGAATATTTTCCCAAAGACATGCAGATGGCCAACAGGAGCATGAAAAGATGCTCCATATTGCTAATCATCAGGGAAATGCAAATCAAAACTACAGTGAGATATCACCTCACACCAGTTAGAATGGCCACTACCCAAAAGACAAGAAATAACAGGTGGTGGCAAGGATGTGGAGAAAAGGGAGCCCTCCTACACTGTTTTTGGGAATGTAAACTGGTACAGCCACTGTGAAAAACAATATGGAGGTTCCTCAAAGAACTGAAAATAGAAATACCATATGATGCAGTAACTCCACTTCTAGGAATTTACCAAGGAAAATCTGATTTGAAAAGATATATGCACCCCTATGTTTACTACTGCATTATTTACAATAGCCAAGATATGGAAACAAGCAAAGTATCCATCAATAGATGAATGGTTAAAGAGGAAGTGGTACATATACACAATGGAATATTATTCAGCCATAAGAAAGAAGGGAAGAAGGAAATCTTCCCATTTGTGATATGGATGGACCTTGAGGGTACTATGCTAAGTGAAGTAAGTCACACAGAGAAAGATAAACACTGTATAATCTCTTGTATGTGGAATTTTAAAAAAATGAACTCATAGAAACAGTAGCTTGGTGATAGCCAGGGTTGGAGTGAGGTGGGTGGGGGAGAAATTGGTGAAGGTACAAACTTCTAATGGTAAGGTGAATAAGTTGGGGATCTAATGTACAGCATGGTGACTATAGTTAACAATACTGTATTGTACATTTGAAAGTTGCTAAGAGTAGATCTTAAAAGTTCTCACCATCCACATACACAAAGTTGAATATGTGAGCTGGGTGTATTAACCTTATTGTAGTAATCATTTTGCAATATTACATATATCAAATCACCATGTTATATGCCTTAAACTTATATGTCAAATATAGTTCAACAAAGCTGGGGGTGGGAAATGAACAATGATTGAAACATGGGCAAAGGACTTCAACAGACACCTCACCAAAGAAGATACACAAATGGCTAGTAAGCACATGAAAAAATGTTCAACACCATACATATTTAGAGGACTGCAAGAACGAGATACACCTGCACATTTATTACAATAGCAAAAATCCAAAACACTGATAATACCAAATGCTGAGAAGGATGCAGAGCAATAGTAATTATTATTCATTGTTGGTAGGGATGCAAAACAGTACAGTCACTTTGAAGGACAATTTAGCAGGACAGTCCTCTCCTGTCAATTGTAGCAGCAAGCTGTGTTGACACCTCACCCCTTGATTTAGAAATAATATGAGGGGAAGAAGGATCTTTTTTTCCCCATACTTCAGGAGATAATTTTTAACTACATCAGGAATTCACTAAATTCTGAAAAACTAAAGGTCGCTCTTATTTGTTTTCCGCGATTGTGAAAAAATAACCAGTAAGAAAACCCATTCCTTCAAGAAAAAACTTGATATAAATAATCTGAAGTAAGAAGATAAAACTTTATCAATTTCTAATTACCAGGAACATAACAGATATCAGGTTTTGTGTTTTGTTTTGATCTTTCATTTTTGCTAGAGGATATTTCCAGTTAGGAAATTTCTTTTTATTTCCCTTTTTGAAGGTTAAAGATTTCCCAAAACTGAATTTTCCCCCTGCTGTGTTAAGAATGCAGAAGGTGTGTGTGGTGTATACTTAACCCACAGAAAAAGGACCTCCCTTAGTTTTCTCTTGGCAGTGAATTGCTAGACAAGCCTGTGACAGCAACTGCTTTTTTTCTCTTTTTTTCCTTCTGGATTTTTGACACTCCATCCCCTCAAACTCAGCTGGATGGGTGTGTTGGCCCTGAGGGCTGCAGTAGGATTTTTCCTTGGATAATCTTGTCTGAAGTTGGGGCACCAACTGCTGCCATAGAAAGGCCAGTTGGCAAGATGGTGGAAGAAATCCCCATTATGGTACCCTGTGACACCCATGTTTTCAGCCAGCTGCACAGTGAAGACTTCCTCACTAGACTGGTGGCCATCGGCAAGCCTAGGTCTATGGTACCAACCAAGAAGTTGAAGAAATATGAGAAAGAATATCAGACAGTGCGAGAAAGGGAGCTGCAGCAGGAAAACCCAATGGATGGATATAAACGTGCATATTTGTGGGTAACACCACCTGTTACATTTATTCTGGGAATCTTCATACGAAGCTGAAAGAGGGAAAAAGTGGCTATCAACTACTTTCAAAAATGAGAAAAAAAGGAAAATGGCAAAGACTGTTTTAGCTGTATATGGTCACATCCACAAAGACTTTTAGAAGGTGAACTACTCTCAAACTGGCACAAGAATGGTTCAGACTTCTGTCTATAGCCAATGTTAAAAATGCAAACTCATTTGGAAGGAAAAATAAAACCACAAAGGTATATTGAGAAAAAAAAACAGTTTAGCACTTTCCTACAAAGCTAGACATCGTTACCATATGATCCAGCAATTGCACTCCTAGGTATTTACCCAAATTGAATTGAAAACTAATGTCCACACACAATTCTCCAACCAGTGTTTACAGTGCTAACACCAATGTTTGGCTTTATTATAATCAAAACCTGGAAGCAACCAAGATGTCCCTCAGTAAGTGAATGGACCAACTGGTACATCCAGACAATGGACTGTTTTTCAGTGCTAAAAAGAAATGAGGTATCAAACCACAAAAAGACATGGAGGAATGAAACGCATATTGCTAAGTGAAGGAAACCATCTGAAAAGTACTATGTCATAGACCATTCAGGCTGCTGTAACAGAAATATTCAGTATTATAAACTGGGTAACTTATAAACAACAGAAATTCATTTCTCATGGCTGGGAAGTCCAAGATCAAGGTGCTGGCTGACTGGGTGTCTGGTGAGAAAGTCCACTCCTAGATAGCTGTCTTTTTGCTTTAACCTCATATGGTGGAAGGGTCCAGGGCTTGTTTTGTGGCACAAATCCCATGAGGGCTCTAACCTAATGACCTAATTACCCGTTAATCCAACACCATCACATTGGGCATTAGGTCTCAACATATGAATTTTGGAATAGACACAAATATTCAGTCCATAGCATACTTTATGATACCAATTATATGACATTCTGGAAACAGCAAAATTATGGAAACAGTAAAAAGATCAGTGGTTGCCAGGGCCTGGTGGAGAAGGAGGGATGAGTAGGTGGAGGGCAGAGAATTTTTAGGGCAGTGAAACTATTCTGTATGATACTATAATGGTAGATACATGGCAATATACATTTGTCAAAACCCCTAAAACTGTACAGCCCAGAGAGTGAACCCTAAAATACTGACTTGGAATGATAACAATGTGTCAATATCGGTTAATCAGTTGAAACATGTTCTGCTGCTGAGTGTTATTGATAGTGGAGGAGGCTGTGCGTGTGTAGGCACAGGGGCTATATGGGAACTGTACTCTCTGCTTAGTTTTGCTGTGACCCTAAAACTGCACTGAAGAATAAAGTCTATTACACTAAGAAAAAGACTTTAAAAATCTAAAACCATCTATTCTGTCAGGTAGTCCTACCTTGAGTCAAAATGCTAGATGATCTCTGTAGTATCCACTTCCAACTATGACCTTGAGAAAGTCATGTGACCACATTGGGCTTGATTTATTTTCTACTTGAAAACAAGGTGTTAGTGATTCCGGTGCTTTCGAGTTCTTCATGAGAAATAAAAATAGAAATCAGTGTAGGGTTGTCAACTTTTCATTTTGTCAAACATATTTTTAAAATTCCACCATCTACTGTTTCTCTTTGTTATAGAAAACATTTTAGTACAAATAAATCAGGATGAAATTCTTTAATAAATGGCAATTATTTAAATTGAATACACTTTATTTTTATAAATGTAGTTTTATGGAAAACTACGTTTTTCTTTATTTTTCTAATTTTTCCATTAACTGCTGAAAACGTATCTGGTATCAGTTTGTAGACTAGCACTTGGGTTAAGTAAATGGTATCTTCTAACCCTAACATTTGGAGACTTTATGCACACATGGGTTTTGTGTTGCAGAAGGGTCCACAGTACACATCCTGAGTGCTGGTCCTGAGCAAAAAAAAACTATCAGTGCCAAAGCCCCTGCCACATATGCTAAGCATATTATTGCTAATACTTAAAACAACAATATGTGGAAACAGCAAGTAACCTTCCCAGAGTAATACTGTGGTGGTAGCAAGACCAGGACACAGACCTAGGCCTGTCTTAACTCCAAAGCCCATATTGTTTCTGCCCTCAGATTCTGGTTTTACCCCAGCCCTCTCTTTTTTTCTGGAAATAGTACCCTTCTTTTCCAAAAATAGCTCCTTCCCCCTCTCCAGCATGTGGATTATTGGAAATCAATCTCCAGGCCATAGTTGATTCATTTAGGCTCAGGAACTGATCTAAGGAGGTAGTGCCATCAGAGTTCTTCCTTGAGTGAGTTTACCCTTCAAAAGGTTAGAAGGCATTACATCCCCATGTAGCAAGCCAGAGGGTCTAAGACTGAGTAGTTTTCAGCAGTCTGTCCACCAGAAACAGGTCTGCAAGGAGAGAGATTGGAGTGACATCAAAGAGAAATGGGGGAGAAAACTGGCAGCTTTCAAGTCACTAATCTACTTGTTCCCAAGACCCCCTCCATGCCCACCTTTCCATGGTTAGATAGTTCCACCTTCCCTTGAGTTTAGTGAGGCAACAAACTGTTGGATTTCCTGAGCCAGTTCAAGTCTTGTCACTTGCAGCCAGCACAGCTTAGATCCTAGTGCTCATCTTTCTCCCCAGGAAGGAGGTGGCACCATATTATGTGGAAAGAATGTGGACTTCAGAATAAGACCCTTGAGAAGATGTGGGCAAATGATGCTTTATGGTGTCAGAGCTTTAGAAACTGTCAGAAGTACTTATATTAAGCCACTGCAGAGGGGTCAAGAGACTTAGCTGTTGTCTCAAACACCGGACAATGTATTAGGCTGTTATTGTGCCAAAAGACAAAAGCCTCTTTGAGATCTCTTTGAGAAAGGAACAAAACAACAAGCCCTGTGTGTTCATTTTCAGTTTAGTTACTTTTGAAATAATAAAAAAGTGCAATTTATGAACCAAAACTCTCGTCTCCACCTGTCATGCTTTATAATTCTAACATTTTATAATTGTGTTTATTTTTAGGGACATATTGTGTACATTCACAGGGTTCAAAATTCAAAAGATCTGATAAAGAACACAGTGAAAATTCTCCCTTCATCCCTGCCCTTGATCCACTCCTTCCTATCCCCCAAGCAACTGATATAACCAGTAATTACTATTAAAATAAATCTCTGGAATTATTTCCAGATATACCATCCACACATATGTGTTGGCTTTTACTGCATGGCAAATTACTCCAAAACTTAGTGGCTTAAAACAACAAGCATTTGGAGTTGGACTTATGGGAAGATGGTGGCATGAGCAGGGCAGCAGAAATCTCCTCCCAAAGCGATATATATCTATGAAAATACAGCAAATACAACTATTCCTAAAAGAGAGACCAGAATACACAGGAAAGCGCACAGCGTGCCGCTATACCTGAGAGGACACGGCACCCTGCGAGGCGGGTAAGATACAGAGCTGCGACCCAGCAGGACCCAAGCACTCACCCATCACAGCACATCAGCGGGAGGAGAGGATTCAGAGCCTGGAGGGAGTGGAAGTACACCCCACAAAGTGACCCGACCCGGTGATCTGTATGGGGAGCGCTGACACACATCGCACGGGGTAGCGGAGATTGGAGAGACAGAGGTAGCAGGATCTGAGCAGGGAACACGCCAGGGTACTTGCAGCCAGCTCCTGGGAAGGAAAAAAAAAAAAGAAAGAAAAGCGCATACTTTTTTCAGTGGTCTTAAAGAGACAGGAGCCCAGCAGAGGAGCCAGATCGCCCCGCCACACTCAGCCCAGCAGGCTGGGAGTCCTGGGGAGTTTCGGACCCATTAGCTGGCGACTGGAAAAGGGTGGCCGCACTTAGATTTCTCCCAGAGATCAACAGCCTCCCATTCGTTCCCACTGTGGCCAGAGCTATAAAGGGCCCTGCAGAGCTGCGTGGCCATGGCTGCGGAATAGTGGAGCAACAGTGGCACCTACAGCATCCCCACAGAATCTACTCCCGGTGGGCGTTTTTTTTTTCTTTTTTTTCTTTTGTTTTGTTTCCTTTTTTGTTTTTTCTTCTCTTTCCTTTTTTTCTTTTTTCTTTTTAAAGTCTTAAAGAACCCAGCTGACATATGTGGCAACTACCAGCGACCACTTCTATGGCCATGTAAAGACAGAGGAATATGGTCCAGACTAAAATCAACCAGACAACCTCAGAGAGGGAGCCTGAAGGGATGGAAATGCACACAGTCTTCCTGAAAAAGAATTCAGAATAAAACTCATAACCATGCTGATGGATCTACAAAGAAATGTGCAAGAGCTGAGGGAGGAAGTGAGGGAAGTGAGGAAAGACAATGCAGAAATCAGGCAAGCAATCGACGGTGTTAACAGCAGACTGGATGAGATGCAAGAGACTGTTAATGGAATAGAAATCAGAGAACAGGAATACAGAGAAGCTGAGGCAGAGAGAGATAAAAGGATCTCTAGGAATGAAAGAATATTAAGAGAACTGTGTGACCAATCCAAACAGAACAATGTTCATATTATAGGAGTACCAGAGGAAGAAGACAGAGAAAAAGGGATAGAAAGTGTCTTTGAAGAAATAATTGCTGAAAACTTCCCCATGCTGGGGAAGGAAATAGTCTCGTAGTCCAGGGAAGCCCACAGATCTCCCAACAAAAGGGACCCAAGGAAGACAACACCAAGACACATAATAATTAAGATGGCAAAGATCAAAGATAAGGACAGAGTATTAAAGGCAGCAAGAGAGAGAAAAAAGATCACCTACAAAGGAAAACCCATCAGACTATCATCAGACTTCTCAACAGAAACCTTACAGGCCAGAAGAGAATGGCATGATATATTTAATGTAATGAAACAGAAGGGCCTCGAGCCAAGAATATTGTATCCAGCACGATTATCATTTAAACATGACGGAGGGATTAAACAATTTCCAGACAAAAGTTGAGAGAGTTTGCCTCTCATAAGCCACCTCTACAGGATATCTTAAAGGAACTGCTCTAGAGGGAAGCACTCCTAAGGCTAAAAAGATGTCACCAGAGAAAATAAAATCATAGCAAAGAAAGCAGACCATCCAAATACTAACTAAAGGCAAAGAATAAAACACCTAGTATATAAAGAATGGAGGAGGAAGAATAAGAAGGGAGAGAAATAAACATCAGACGGTGTTTACACTAACTTAACAAGAAAGTTAAGTTAGATTGTTAGATAGTAAATAACCAACCCTCGAACCTTTGGTAACCACGAATCTAAAGCCAGCAATGGCAATAAGTACATGTCTATCGATAACCACCCTAAATGTAAATGGACTGAATGCACCAATCAAAAGACACAGAGTAACAGAATGGATAAAAAAGCAAGACCCATCTATATGCTGCTTACAAGAGACTCACCTCAAACCCAAAGATATACACAGACTAAAAGTGAAGGGATGGAAAAAGATATTTCATGCAAACAACAAAGAGAAAAAAGCAGGTGTTGCAGTACTTGTATCAGACAAAATAGACTTCAAAACGAAGAAAGTAGCAAGAGATAAAGAAGGACATTACATAATGATAAAGGGGTCAGTCCAACAAGAAGATATAACCATTATAAATATGTATGCACCCAACACAGGAGCGCCAGCATATGTGAAACAAATACTAACAGAATTAAAGGAGGAAATAGACAGCAATGCATTCATTTTAGGAGACTTCAACACACCACTCACTCCAAAGGACAGATCAACCAGACAGAAAATAAGTAAAGACACAGAGGCACTGAACAACACACTAGAACAGATGGACCTAACAGACATCTACAGAACTCTACACCCAAAAGCAACAGGATACACATTCATCTCAAGTGCACATGGAACATTTTCCAGAATAGACCACATACTAGGCCACAAAAAGAACCTCAGTAATTTCAAAAATATTGAAATCCTACCAACCAACTTCTCAGATCACCAAGGTATAAAACTAGAAATAAATTTTAGAAAGAAATCAAAAAGGCTCACAAATACATGGAGACTTAGCAACATTCTCCTAATTAATCAATGGGTTAATGACCAAATCAAAACAGAAATCAAAGAATATATGGAGACTAATGAAAACAACAACACAAAGCCACAACTACTGTGGGACGCAGCAAAGGCAGTTCCAAGAGGAAAGTATATTGCAATCCAGGCCTATTTAAAGAAGGAAGAACAATCCCAAATGAATAGTCTAAAGACACAATTACTGAAATTGGAAAAAGAAGAACAAATGAGGCCCAAAGTCACCAGAAGGAGGGACATAATAAAGATTAGAGAAGAAATAAATAAAATTGAGAAGAATAAAACAATAGAAAAAATCAATAAAACCAAGAGCTGGGTCTTTGAAAAAATAAACAAAATAGATAAACCCCTAGCCAGACTCATTAAGAGAAAAAGAGAATCTACACACATAAACACAATCAGAAATGAGAAAGGAAAAATCACGACGGACCCCACAGAAATACAAAGAATCATAAGAGAATATTATGAGAATCTATATGCTAACAAGCTGGAAAACCTAGAAGAAATGGACAACTTCTTAGAAAAATACAACCTTCCAAAACTGACCAAATAAGAAACAGAAAAACTAAACAGACCTATCACCAGCAATGAAATTGAAGCGGTAATCAAAAAAATCCCCAAGAACAAAACCCCCGGACCTGTTGGATTCACGTCTGAATTCTACCAGACATATAGAGAAGAAATAACACCAATTCTCCTTAAAGTTTTCCAAAAAATAGAAGAGGAGGGAATACTTCCAAACTCATTCTATGAAGCCAGCATCACTCTAATACCAAAACCGGGCAAAGATCTCACCAAAAAAGAAAATTACAGACCAATATCCCTGATGAACGTAGATGCAAAAATACTCAACAAAATATTAGCAAACCTAATTCAAAAATACATCAAGAGGATCATACACCATGATCAAGTGGGATTCATCCCAGCGATGCAAGGATGGTACAACATTCGAAAATCCATCAACATCATCCACCACATCAACAAAAAGAAGAACAAAAACCACATGATCATCTCCATAGATGCTGAAAAAGCATTGACAAAATTCAGCATCCATTCCTGATTAAAACTCTCAACAAAATGGGTATAGACGGCAAATACCTCAACATCATAAAGGCTATATATGACAGACCCACAGCTAACATCATACTTAACGGCGAGACGCTGAAAGCTTTTCATCTAAGATCGGGAACAAGACAGGGATGCCCACTCTCTCCACTGTTATTCAACATAGTACTGGAGGTCCTAGCCACAGCAATCAGATAAAACAAAGACATACAAGGCATCCAGATTGGTAAAGAAGAAGTCAAATTGTCACTATTTGCAGATGACATGATACTGTACATAAAAACCCTAAAGACTCCACTCCAAAACTACTAGAACTAATATCTGAATTCAGCAAAGTTGCAGGATACAAAATTAACACACAGAAATCTGTTGCTTTCCTATACACTAATGATGAACTAACAGAAAGAGAAATCAGAAAAACAATTCCATTCACAATTGCATCAAAAAGAATAAAATACCTAGGAATAAACCTAACCAAGGAAGTGAAAGACCTGTACTCTGAAAACTACAAGACACTCCTAAGAGAAATTAAAGAGGATACTAACAAATGGAAATGCATCCCATGCTCTTGGCTAGGAAGAATAAATATTGTCAAAATGGCTATACTACCTAAAGCAATCTACAGATTCAATGCAATCCCTATCAAACTACCAACAGCTTTCTTCAATGAACTGGAACAAATAATTCTAAAATTCATATGGAACCACAAAAGACCCCGAATAGCCAAAGCAATCCTGAGAAGGAGGAATCAAACAGGGGGAATCACACTCCCTGACTTCAAGCTCTACTACAAAGCCACGGTAATCAAGACAATTTGATATTGGCACAAAAACAGACCCACAGACCAGTGGAACAGAATAGAAAATACAAACATTAACCCAAACATATACAGTCAATTAATATTTGATAAAGGAGCCTTGGATATACAATGGGGAGATGACAGCCTCTTCAGCAGCTGGTGTTGGAAAAACTGGACAGCTACATGTAAGAGAATGAAACTGGACTACTGTCTAGCCCCATACACAAAGGTAAACTCAAGGTGGATCAAAGACCTGAATGTAAGTCATGAAACCATAAAACTCTTAGAAAAAAACATAGGCAAAATCTCTTGGACATAAACATGAGCGACTTCTTCATGAACATATCTCCTCAGGTAAGGGAAACAAAAGCAGAAATGAACAAGTGGGACTATATCAGGCTGAAAAGCTTCTGTACAGCAAAGGACACCATCAGTAGAACAAAAAGACATCCTACAGTATGAGAGAATATATTCATAAATGACGTATCTGATAAGGGGTTGACATCCAAAATATATAAAGAACTCACACACCTTAACAAACAAAAAGCAAATAATCCAATTAAGAAATGGGCAGAGGACATGAATAGACACTTCTCCAAAGAAGAAATTCAGATGGCCAACAGGCACATGAAAAGATGCTCCACATCGCTAATCATCAGAGAAATGCAGATTAAAACCACAATGAGATATCACCTCACACCAGTGAGGATGGCCAACATCCAAAACACAAACAACAACAAATGTTGGCGAGGATGTGGAGAAACGGGAACCCTCCTACACTGCTGGTGGGACTGCAAATTAGTTCAACCATTGTGGAAAGCAGTATGGAGGTTCCTCAAAAAACTCAAAATAGAAATACCATTTGACCCAGGAATTCCACTCTAGGAATTTACCCTAAGAATGCAGCAGCCCAATTTGAAAAGGACAGATGCACCCCTATGTTTATTGCAGCACTATTTACAATAGCCAAGAAATGGAAGCAACCTAGGTGTCCATCAGTAGATGAATGGATAAAGAAGGTGTGGTACATATACACAATGGAATATTATTCAGCCATAAGAAGAAAACAAATCCTACCATTTGCAACAACATGGATGGAGCTAGAGGGTATTATGCTCAGTGAAATAAGCAAAGCCAAAAAAGACAAGTATCAAATGATTTCACTCATATGTGGAGTATAAGAACAAGAAAAAATACTGAAGGAACAAAACAGCAGCAG
>JAVSCE010015036.1:0-64934 GCA_032199065.1 Smutsia gigantea
AACTTTACATTTGTTTAAAAGATGGTTTGAATAATGTCTTATTTTCCAAAGCTCAGTGAGGCATGGACTGCAGCTGTTTTTTTCCCTTCACTTATCCTTTCAGTATCTTCCACAGTGCTAATACCTGCTAGACACACAATAAATGTTCATCATCTGTTCAAAGTGACTCTTCCTTATCAAATCCGGTCAAGTAAAACCATGAATTACATAGAAAGTCATTAGAGCCCAAGGAAAGAGGAAATTAACACCCTTGTTATAAGGGCTAGTTTATCACCACTTCCTTTTTGGCGAAGAAATAAAGTACATAGCATGAATCCATGATATAAACTTTAGAGTTGATAACTAAATATAATTAGATTAATTAAGATATATGTGTTTCTATATATTTATATTTAAATTCTCTTTCCGAGATACACATTCTACCAGTCTAAAAAACTTTTTGTTTGCTATATCTAATCCATCCAAGTATTTCCATAAAATACCTGTAATTGGTAGATCCTTTATCCTTAACAAAATAGTATCATCAAGTTTGTTTCCCAAAAAGAGAAAAATGAAGTAAATAATAGTCCTTGCAGAATGCTGCTTTCTTAAGAAGCAGTTCTTTATAGATGGACATGCTATCTATAGTGTAGATGTATACTATCTATGTTTGATTGACAGTATGGCTGTTTTACATACAATACCACAACAAAATTAGGGTTGTATGTCTGCACTCTCTGTCTTTTTTTAAGAGGAAATATGGTCTCCATTCTCACTACCTCCTTGTCCTACCCTTCTTATCTGCATTAGAAGTGAACTATGTTGGAAGGTTCAGATTTTATAAAACTGTCAGGATGAGCTCCAGTATCTGGTCCTTTAGGAAGGGTTTGCTGGGAGGAATCAATGGGAATGGGAATCTAACTGCTAGTTCAAGAATGCTCCTGAATATATTACAATCTAGTAGTTAAACTGATGAAGCCCTAAACTTATAGGGAACAATTGTGGAAACAGGTCCTTTATCAGTTCCATCCCCAACCAAAAGCAAATGTACAACTCCATGTGAAAATCACCATAGGGAGCCTTCAATGCTTCAGGGAATCTCGTTAGTCTCTGTCTCAGCATCCCATTCTAAATTGTTTCTCAGTTATTGTATCTTCAAATTCCATTCCCTTATGTGTTTCTTGACATTCACAGGGATACCACAACTGCACTCCACACCAGGCTTCCGATCTGAATTTAACTTCCAGTGCTACCTTCCAAATGATCCTAGGCTCCCTGTCTTATATCTCACCTGTCAGTCTCACAGCTCCATTCCCTGGGTGGCTCTTGGATGTCAGCTTTGCTGGGTCCAGGGTCTTAAGCCCCACCTCTATGGAAGGGGGTTTTGAAGGAATGTAATAGACAGGTTTATAATTCTTTTGGCCCAACAGACCAAAGTGAAACTCCCACAGGAGTTTGCTTAACTTAACCAAAGAATGACATATTTAAGAATCAGCCTCTGTAATTGGTTTATTGCAGTTTCTTATGTCAGCATTCCCACTTATAGGAATCAAGTCATGTCTAGACCAGTCAAGTTTGAGACTACGGTTTTGACAGCGGGTTATACATAGCTTCCCTTCTCCCTCCAACTTATTCCCAATGTCCATGGTGTCACCATATAAAAGATGTCTATTATTTACCAAGACAGGAAAACATCTAAAAGCATTAACAAACTTCCCTAGTAAAAGTAGAGAAGAGTGGTTAAGTCAAAATCTTTTTTAAATTTAATTTGTACTCAAAATAAAGATTTTCTCTCAGAAAGCGATTTCTGACCACTCTTATTCTTGTGCAAGTGTTGACAAAAGTTCTGAAGAAGCCTTAAGAGGTAGGGATCAATATTGAGATTATACAGACTGGCCTATAAATAATTCCTGCCTTTGCAGTCAAAAGCTGATGATAAAAACCACAGGAAATGTTTAATATATAATCGATTTTTATATGAGAAGAAACAGAATGTCCATAATAGACTTGGGAGACATTAAACCCGGTTTTCTTCTGCAAGACACTTGATTTCTAAATCCCCACTTACTATACATCAGAGGCAAAGCCAGCAAGGATTTTGGGTGGTATCTGGCAAACTTTAAATTTATATCTTGGAATGACTTTCTTTATTCAATATTTATATACAACTCATGATAGCTAATTGTAAATATTTGGGTAAAAATGTCATCTCAGCATGGCAGGCTACCTGCTTTAAATATAGTAAGCCTAATTCTTTGTGAAGAAAAATATATTATTTTGTTCCCTTTGCAGAAGCATATGAGCCAACATGTCTTAATGGGTCTATAAACTGAGCACCAGAAGCCCAGACAGCAAGTCCCAAAGCGGCTTGAAACGGCCTCCAGCAAAGTTATATGTGAGCCTGTGTCACAGGCAACTCTTCATCCTTCCCAAGCCTGGCTGGAAGCTGCCTCCTTTGGACATCTGGGCCCTCATTAACTTTCCAGGTGTAGAAACATTTACAAACTAGAGAGACTGATAGAATATTTGTTTAAGAACAGTCTAATTCATGGAAGCACAGAAGAGCTCAAACGTTAGACCACAGGAAACAGGAACCAGAGCAAATACTGTGGCAGAAATATTCAGAGACTGTCCTTTTAAAAGTGTCTTTGGCTGGCTCAGCCGGGGCTACAGGCCAACCTACCATCCTCAGAGGGTGAGAGAACAGTGGTTTTGAGATTGAAAAACTGGAATAGGAAAGAAAAAAACGTCCCCCAATGGAAAGGATGCTGGTGTGGCACACACTAACCATTTCTGTACATTGCTTTATAATGCAAGTAGCATTTTAAAAAGTGAAAAATGGGCCATCATTTACCCCACATGTGCTCAGTTTGATGTCTAGAACTCCATTCTGTAAAAGCAAACTTGCTTCTCAAAGATTATGTCCAAGTAACTATAAATAAATGCAAATATGACCCTAATGCCTGTAGCAATCTGTCATTTAATTATTAATTATCTTTATAAGATAGAGTAAAATGATAAGGTAGTATAAAAAGGTAACAATTGGACTGTAAGAACCAAAAGCTTAACGTTTTTAGCATCTATCAGGGACATTAAATTTGTGGAAGAAAAAATACTTACCCGGGGTCTTCAAGTTCTCTGTGTCGATTCTTCTTATAACTGTACTTTCTTTACTCTCCTTTTAATTTTTATGCAATCTTATAAAGTGAATTAAGCACCCTAATGCTCAATTTTTTTCATTGTTGTTAAATCAGTCTCATAATTTATAAACAATATAAGGAAAATTATTATTAACCAATTGTAAATGCCTGTACTTCTCTGGCTATTGAACTGCAGAAGCTTGAAGAAAGCAGTATACTACTTTTTGGCATCAAATCTGTTTTCAGTATTCCTGTTCAAAAACAGTTTTTCCCAAGCAAGCTGAGCAACACTTTTTCTATTAAGAATAAAGGTAAAATCTAATATTTGTAGCTAGGAAAAAAAAAAGTAAATTTGTTTTATTTTCAGTTAGATATACTTAAAAAAAAAAAAGTGTTTCTTCTTAGATGTTTGACAGCCTAAAAACCAGCTGAGTAAAATAAGGAAACACATATAAGAAAGAGAAAATGCCATTACTTCTGCACATATTTACAAAACTATGGGATTTTCTCCACCAGAAATATGGCTTAAGTATGCTGAGCAAGGTGAATTTATTAACAATGCCACCAGCTATCATATTCAAACCTTGCCTGGGTACTTTGACATAGTTTAAAACATATGGATTTTTCTGGTTATATAAAGGTTTTCTTTGCTTTTGTGCACATCTGCCAGCAGTCAATCTTTTTCTGATATAGTTAAGAAACCCATAGTCACAATTCAGCAGACATTCTGGAAGCATATTTGCCATCTGTTAATTCTATCCAATATCAAAAGAAAAGATGTTAATGAAATATAATCACTTTTAAGCAGCTCCTTCATAAAATGTTCTCATTAATCATAATAATTAATTTGTACCCTATAACTTTCATGTGTTATTTTAAATTTTTAAAAAGGTATGTGTTCACAACAATGTCTTTTTTCTAGTATGTTTGGTTGATTAAGCAACTTTTTTGCTAACTATAAACCATTCCCAAATAGTTTGTTATTAATATTATGGCTTGTCCTTGACCAAATTTTTTCCTTCCATTCTATGAACCTAATATGTTCCAACAAAACTTATTTTAATGTCTGAGTTTTGGTTGAAAGAAATGAGCAGACAGGAAGAAAATGATATTTTGTGGTGATGGCCTATATTTATATACCATACAGTATATTTCCAGGAAATATCAAAAATCATATTGTTTGAGACAATAAGAAGCAATAAGGCTCCTACCAATGGCCAACTTACAATTGGTATCTACTGTCTCTGGGCTATCTTGAAATACAAAATTCATCTTTAACAATCACTGTTATCTGACTTAATAAGTTTGTTTATTAAGTCATACATTCATTCATTCAGCAAAATAGATATTTATTCAGAGCATATGATGTATCAATATGGATAAAATACCCTTTTAGGCTACTGTTTTATAGGGGAGAAAGTCAAATTTTGAAAATATGCATGATGACTACAATAAGAAAAAAATGAGGTACAAAAATAGAGCAGAGAATAGAGAAATTAACTCTGCAGACAGCAAAGACATCTTCACAGAAGAGGAAATCACTGACTTCTTAAGGATTATTAGGGTGTATGGGCAGAAAAATTTTTTTTAACTCATTCAAAGCAGAGAAAATACTGTGTGCAAAGTCATGTTACATAGCATATATCAGCAAGCAGGTCATTATTATCTGTACCTAAGATGACTTGGGTGACCTGTAGGAGATAATGTTCAAGAAGAAGTAAGTAAGGCCACAGCAAGATCTTTGCAAGACAAACAAAAACTGGTTTAGAGATTGATAATTTATTAAAGGAATTTCAAAAGCAGGATGAGGTTATATCATAGCTGCATTTTATTCAGGTAAAATGCTCTGGGGAAGATGGACAGATAAGAGGGAGAAAAAGACTAATGCAGAGAGATCTCTTGAATCATTACGATTAGCAAGAGGATAAAGTTGAAGGTATTATTAAGGCTGTGCACCAGCATCCTTGGATATGATCAGTGCCCCCCACTCACCTGGATGTGACCAGTGCCCCCAGAACTTAGGCACTGACTCGTTTCCTCCTCTCCATCACTACTCCTAGGGAACCTCAGCATCACAATGACTCATACAACAACCCTAGTCTTTGTGCCTTTGAGTTCATCTCCAAAATGTTGCATTTCAGTTATACAAGCCCGAGCACTACATTTGTCTGTAACTGGACTGCCTCTGAATTCTCTGAGTTTTTCATTCTAAACTCCACCACTGAGCTCCCTGATTTTCTCCTCTAACAGTATTTCTATTGTCAATGCCTTGACCTCCACAAAAACTGTAAATCCATTGTCTTTCTCATAAGTTTTCACTATCCAGCACCATGCTCCTATTTTCACTTGCTTTCATGGCTAATTTAAATTCTAAGATAGGATGGCTAATTTTATGTGTCACTGACTGGATCATGGGGTACTCCTACATTTGGTTTAACCCTACCTCTGGGTGTGTCTGTGAGGGTGTTTCCAGATGAGATTGGCATTTTAATCTATAGACTGAGAAACCTGATGGCCCTCTCCAAGGTGGGTGGGCATCAGCCAATCCATAGAGAGTATGAATATGAAAAAAAGGTGGAAAAAGGAAAAATTCCTGACTGCTGAGCTGAAACTGACATTTTCCTGGCCTTAGACTGGGGTTTGCACCATAGGTGACCTGGGTTCTAATGCCTTTGGAATCAGACTAGAACTACTATGGCTTTCCTGGTTCTCCAGCTTGCATTCAGCTTCCATAATCATGTGAGCCAATTCCTCATAGTAAATCTCTTCCTATGTGTATGGGTGTGTGTGTGTGTGTGTGTACACACATATACACATATAGAGTGTATTTATTTTGTATGTGGTGTATTTATATATGTTCATATATCTATACACATTACATATATATAGAAAGAGAATGAATGAACAAACATATACGTGTCTCCTATTGTCTGTTTCTGTGGAAAACTCTGACTAATATGCAAGGTTAATCATTAAAATCATTCTCCTCAACACATCCTCCACTCCTGAGCACTCCTCTTCCTCCGTACACAAACTCCAAACTTGCATAAGCCCAATTTTCTTACTCTTCCAAAGCTGGTTCTAACTCCTTCAATGAGGCCTACTTAGAACCATGCCTAGCACATATTAAGTGCTATATAAGTGTTAACCATAGTTTTTTTATAACTTAAATTTGATTTTGGTTGCCATCTGCTAGTTTAATGGGAGAGTTTAACCTTGGCCTTTTAAGGAGTCCCTAACGCTCTTCCCATGACACTAGAACAGGCATAGAGGAGCCTCTTTGGCCACATACTGCTGCATTAAAAACTAAAATAAACAAGAACCTTAATAATAAAAAGTATATATCTGTGGTGTGTTTTAGTATGCAGATCATCATTTTGAGGCCTCTTACCTAAGGGTTGAGCCTCTCGTAAACCATGACCAGTCATAATTTCTGCTTTCTAGCATATCACATTGCTCCTCAAGGCAATGAACACTGTGTCTACTTGCTGTTTGAAGGGGCGTAATGGAAAGGAAAAAATACAGGAAGAAAGTAGGGAACAGAAATAGTTTAATATCTCAAAATACTATTTCTGCCATCATATATTTTATAAACTGTTTCCTCTACCAAAGGACTTCACTAAAAATTCTTTGAGATTTTTGTGTATCAGCAAAAGAAAGGCCTTTGCACTTCATTAGGAATTTCAACTCTGCTACACATTACGTTGTATTAATAACAACACAGTTAGAGCCACACTATATTACTTCATACCCTATAAAGGAGGTTTAAGTGTTTTCTCTGGGTTCTTTAAGATTCACAAACTACCAATTTACCACCACTTATGAATTCATAATTGTAGGGAAAAGAATTTCCATGGCCAGGATCCTCAACTGATTCTAATCTACTTGCCCACCGCGGAGTTGTGATGACATAATACTTAGCCTGCTGCACAGGCGCGTGTTTGCATACCCATTGGTGATAAGCCGTTACTGCCTGTGTTGCTATGATAAGAGCTCCATCTGGTGCTAAGGGAGGAGCAAAGCAGAGGCTGAAAGCGAGAGCAGAGCCTGGGGCAGAGGCCGAACTAGAAGCAGAGGCTGAGCCACAGGCAGAGGGTGAGGCAGATGGAATCCTACCACTTGACCTACCACAGTGAGAATAAAGCTTGGTATAAGCCCCTTTTAAGCCCAAACATTCCGTTGTCATTTTTTGGTCTCAATGAATACAAGTGAACCTGCCCTGAGCAGGGAACCCCCTTCAGCCCTGAGCTACAATAATACACAATGAACCAGAGCAGTCCACATAAGAGAGTAAAAGGACCAAGAGCGGGATGAGATGGAGGAAGAATACGAAAACAATATAATCTCACTGTTTCATGCTTTCTTATTAAACTTCTGTGTTGCAAATTTATTTGTAACCTGGTGAACTACAGCTAGCAGTTGATAAGTATATTCCATTTGATAAAAAGAGACTAAATAAAATTTACTATTAAAACAATTACCACATATAAACCATATATTACTATTCCCACTATTTCGTTATATACCATGCCAATAAAGAAAATTGAGTAAAAGGAGAAAATGTATCATGGACTTGCTACTTTTATTTGTTTTGTATGAATTATAACCTGTAGAAGTTTGGAACCAATAACCGTATTTAAACAAACTGGGTTTACACTCAGTGAAAAATGACAGAACAGAATTCAGCTTAACATGAATTTAAGCAACACTAAGTTGTATGAATAACAGAGGGGCCAAGGGCAGACTGGCCCAAGATGTGCCATTGTGACAGGTGGACCATATGCAGCTGAAAATCATCAAGGCCCAAAAGACTCAGAAAGACACTTTGACCTTTCCCACAACTGCATAAAAAGTTTAGATAAAGGACCTGCTCTAGGATGAGAGCTATTACCAACGATAAATACATCATAATATGAACTAGGTGTGGTATACAGGAAAGAATTTAGCAAAGTCTGTTTTTTTAAATTCCTCTCTATGTCCTGTAGGGACCAAGAGCAGGCAACCCAAGATGTGCCATTGTGACATGCAGATTATTATCATTTTTTATTAAGGTATCATCGATATACAAGCTTATGAAGGTTTCACATGAGCAACATTGTGGTTACTACATTCACCCATATTATCAAGCCCCCCCCCCCACCCCATTGTAGTCACTGTCCATCAGCATAGTAAGATGCTACAGAGTCACTACTTGTCTTCTCTGGGCTATACTTCCTTCCCTGTGACCCCCCTACATTATGTGTGTCAATTATAATGCCCCTTAATCCCCTTCTCCCTCCCTCCCACCCCTTTCCCTTTGGTAACTGCTAGTCCCTTGTTGGAGTCTGTGAGTCTGATGCTGTTTTGTTCCTTCAGTTTTGCTTTGTTGTTATACTCCACAAATAAGTGAAATCATTTGGTACTTATCTTTCTCTGCCTGGCTTATTTCACTGACCATAATACCCTCTAGCTCCACTCATGTTGTTGCAAATGGTAGGATTTGTTTTCTTCTTATGGCTGAATAATATTCCATTGTGTATATGTACCACATCTTCTTTATCCATTCATCTACTGATGGACACTTAGGTTCCTTCCATGTCTTGGCTATTGTAAACAGTGCTGCAATAAACACAGGGGTGCATATGTCTTTTTGAATTTGGGATTCTGTATTCTTAGGGCAAATTCCTAGGAGTGGAATTCCTGGGTCAAATGACATGCAGATTATTTTGAGCTCAAAACCATCATGGGCCAAGACTCAGGAAGATACTCTTACACTCCCTCCAACCACACACACAAAGAATTTTGCACAGAAAGAACTAAGATGGAGGAACTGCCCCGGGAGGAGAGCTATCACCATAGACACAGCTATATTATATGTAAACTAGGTATGGTAGACAGGGAGGGATGTGGCTAGCTGTTAAAATTCCTCTCTGTGTCCCATTGTTTCTGTGTGGTACTTAAAATATTTTGTTTACCAAACATGTACTCTTTTCATATTGCTGTGAATAGCTTCCCTCTTCCTTTGAAGTCTCAGGCCTCTACCCGCTTTTTTTGGTTCAGGATGACTTATATACCTCTTTCTGCCTGTCTGTCTTTGGAGTCTCACGTCTGTGTGGATTCCCTGTATGTACATAATTAAATTTGATTTTCTTTTGTTAATCTGTCTCATGTCAGTTTGATTCTTAGACCAGCTAGAGAAACCTCAAAAGAGAGAAGATTTTTCCTACCGAACAATAGAGTACAGAAATCATTTATGTATGGATCCAAGTTCCACACTGTTAACAAAAAGAGTTATTGATTATGCAAAATAAAGGACACAGTAACCAGTCAGTAGCACTCTAAGTTACTTTTTCAGGAGCAACAATGGGTATTACCAAGCCTTTCAAACTCATTCATGTGGTGCTGTAGTAAAAATATAAGCAAACATGTTGAGTCTATGTATTTATCTCAGGCACTACTATTGCTTCTTCCTCCCTTTCTCACTGCAATTCGCTAGCTTTATCTTACACCAAAATTTACAGGAAGAAGGAATTTACAAACAAAATAAAAAATATGGCTCCCATTATCCTTAGCTATGATAAATAAAACTGGCCAAGCTTCTTATAATCAACATGTATTAAGTATCTATATGTACCATGGGCGCTGAAACCAGAAAAGGCAAAAGATGTATGATGTCTTTGAGCAACTTATGACCACACTAAATCTGAGTGAATGGATGAACACCACGCATTCAAGGCCGACCAGGAAGAGCTCAGCAGCAAAGTGCATAGGCACAGGAAGGTACGCCTCCTTGAACCCAACCACTGACCCCACTGTGTCTTGTTCCTCTGCTTTATGTTTGCAAAAGGGCTTTCAGTGAGGGTCAAGCATACAGCTTTTCTGTGAACGTGATCATAATCTTAGTCTTATTGGTCAAATGTTCTAAGCAATGGAGTTATTTAAGTAATCAGAAACATATTTTCATTCCAAAAACTAGTAGGGGAAAAGAGAGTTGCCATCAAATCCCTTATGTTTTCCAGAAGCTCTATAATTATACACGGAATTTTATACAGAAAATAAAAAACACAATAACCTGGCATCTTTAACTCAATATTCAGTAACGATTTAATGATGGTAGGCTTTAGTGAGGGCTCCCATTCAGGCTTTAGTACTTCAATAAAACAACTTTAGTACATTTACTATTCTACAGTAGTACTTTATTATGAGTTACCGAAAATAAACTGCCTTTGTCAAAATAAATAAAGCAAGTACATCTTGGGATTCCACGTTCCTGATTTTATAATGTTGCCTTTTAATGTTCACTGCTACTCATTTGTACCATTTAGTTATCTCTTGGGAATTCTCAAGTCATTAGTGTGAATTAGGATACTATTCAGCATAAAATGACAGCTACTTCTAAGAATTTTAAAAGAAATGCACTTAGGCACAGATTAATAGTAAGTAATGCATTTCCTTGTACATTTACAGCTACCACAAGGAAAGCAGATGGGCCACAAATATGCTTTTCCTAAGTGGTCATTTTTGGCGACAAAACTGCTAACACGGTAATATTCTAAGTCTGTTTCTCCAAACCAAACCCAAAGAATATGCTGAGGCACAAAGAATCCCAAAGAGACATTAGACAGGACTCTCGGTCTCATTCCGGCATTGTCTAAACAACTCCATGTGTCACGTGGTGCCTTCCTCTGTCCTGGAATAGTGACTTCCACCTTCTGTGTGCTCTTGAGTCAAGAACACCTGGCAATGTTTACAGAGTTGGTAAAGTACTTTGGAGTTTATGTAGCTTTTTCCTATATGCAATACTTCATTTCCACATCTTCAAAGAATGACATGACCCCCATTTGACAGACAGGAAAACTACTGCACTTCTAAGAAGCAAATTATGCAAGACCACATTGCTGGGAAGTGCCAACATCAGCATTGGAATGTATGTTTTCTAAGTCCTTATGGGTTTATTGTTAAACATGGAAGCTCTTTAAGCCCATTATCCCACAGAAGTTTCATATATGGGTAAGACTGGGGTCAGAGCAGAGCAAAGCACCAGAAGACTTTCCTAATGCACACTCCCTTCTAAAGAAATATTTCCCCCCAAATCAAAGAAATTTCTTGCTCCATCTTTCAGGATATTCTTTAGTAGTAACAACTTCTAGAATCACCCTGAAGTGTTTTTTATGTTCTTGCTAACTCTTGGAAGCAGCACTGATAAGCTCTCTTTGGAGAAACCAGTATCCTGAAATTTAACCCATGGTAACTACAAACATTTTAAGTCCTTTAATATAAACCTTATTTACTTCAGCTTAAATTACAGAAGTTAAGAAAATGTTGAAATGCTACTTATGTGTCAAGTACATGGTAAGTAATAATAATAAATAATAAATAATAAACACAAAGTTTTAAATTAAACATGGCTACAAATATTAAATATGAAAATGATGGCTATTTTATTCTTGTTATTATTCTTAACCAGAAAAAGTATCTATCTTGTTATTCCTTTGGGATTCTACTCCCTTCTCAACCCATCTTCCAACTCACATTTTTGCTTGAAGACCCCTGCTCATACTGCATGGGTCCCAGCTAATATATCAGCCATTAGGGGTGACATTCCTAGATGATTTAAACAAATTTTGTCAGCCCCTCTTTATGATAACCCAATTTAATCATATTTCTCTTTCAAAATGTCCTACTCATAATTTATTATTTTACATATTTGTCCTAGCATTTTATTCTCTGACTCCCTGTTGTCAAGGTCAAGGACTTTGGTGTTTTTGGTGTTTGGTGTTTTTTGATGGCTAGGGCATACCCAGCACCTAAAACAGAGACTCAATACTCAGTACTCAGAGCCTGGGATGTGTGGATGTCTCAGGTGAAATACAGAAGCACTTGAAATCTAACAACTAAAAGTAAGTCCGTATGATGAAGCTAAGTGTAGTGTTTTCTTATAGCCAAGTAAAACTCACTGCAGTGGCTAGTGAAAAAACAGAATTTAAGAGATGCCAACAAACAAAAGCATTTGTATCATTCCATGACAATAGAAAGTGAATAGAGGTAAGTTAATGATTATCATAGTCCATCAAAATGTATTGATTTTCCACTTCAAAATATTTATCTTTTCTTGACATAGTCAAATGGATTCAGTAATTTATACTAATGAACAGAAATCCTTGGTAAATCATTGACTTCCCTTTGAAAGGAGGTCAAATTAACATTAAGATAGGTCAAAGTTAGACCCAGAAACCTCAAAAATGACTGTTTAATTGAGTGGATTTAACTTGTCTTCCCACGATAACTGATAGCAAAAGCATTCACTTAATTGGAAATTTCCATTAAGTAAAGCAAGACGTAGTGAAAGCCTATTCTATATTTTTTCACTAATCACTTATCTTTAAAGAAAAATGAAGCTACTGATATATTTAGCAATTAATTTTCAGCTGTCATATAATTTAAATCTTTGACAAGAAAAATTGGGTAACTTTGATGTTTGACTTCTAAAATTAACAAATGATGCCAGATTTATGCCAGAGTTAAAATGCTCACTGTAAAAATGCTGACTCTTTACCCTAATAATTAGTAACATACTAAGTCACAAGATGAAATTCCAAAGCAGCGTTTTTAGATTTTTGAGTTTGTTACCCCAAATATATATGTAGAAATCTCTGTATCTCATCAGTTCAGAAGGTCAATGAGTTTTAGTAAAGGGATATAGAACAGAATGAAAGAAGTCATAAGAGATACTATAAAATAAGAAACACAAATTGATCTTAGATGTTGATCCTTTATTTAAAGGGAAAGAACCACAAAAATAGGAGGATAAAATCTACATTCTGAAGACAAAGACAGGGAATCGGTAAGGTAGGGCAATCTGGCTGATGTAGAAATTAAACTAATTACCCTGCTTCCCACCATCAACCATGAAGCTTGAGCTCATTATCAGTCGTGTGCTTCCTCAGAACAGACACAGACTGGTGGAGTCATGACAACCTTGTAAAACCTTTAGGGAGCAGAACAGGAGGGAGAAGATTCTTTATATTTGCAATGAAGTAAAAAGAGATTGCCCTTACTCTACCAGTTCAGGATCTGGGTAGGGCCCTGAGCGTGAAATGGGGCTTATATTACAGAGCAGCCACAGCTGACATGGCTGCCAGAGAGGCTGTGGCCACAGAGCACTGGGGATCAGAGGTGGAAGTTTTGCTGGGAATGAGCACGGGAAGCCCCTATAAAATGGCAGACAGAACGAGAGCACAATGATTTGTATACAACCAAAGACAGGCTTCTGTACTAATATCCTTCCTTCACTTATTAGCTCTGGGTACTTGTTCAAATTACATGACTCATTAAACTTCTTCCCTTAATTGAAGAATACAAATATCCACATTTCTGTTAGGAATGTTAGATAGAAAGATAGACACGAGCAGTCAGAAAAGGGAAAGATAAGGCTCAGAGAAGAAGCTGCCCAGACCCTGCCCAGGTAGGCAGTCCTGTGTGGAAACAACAAAGGCTTCGCAGGGAGATAACTTCCTCCCCAACCACACCTCAGCATGGGGAAAGGACATGCTCACTGAGAGGGATGGCTATAAAGAAAGACCTGTAAACCAAATGACCCCGCCTTGTCTGTCAAAGAGGTGCCTCCTACCAGAATGCAATATACAGGCCTTCTGCCTAACAGATTGAAGCCTTTATCTACCTTGACTCTGGCCCGCTCCTCCCTTGGAGTCTATTGAAATAAAACTTTCCCTCTGCTTTGCTATTGTGTCTCTGCCTTTCAAGTCTTTGCTGCAGTGAGGATAAGGACCAAGAAGAACAAAGTCAGCCCGTAATATTTCTATGCAGTCACCCCCTCAGTGAACATGTCCTTTCCTCATGCTGAAGTGTGATTTGGGCACTTCTTAGTTTCATCCTTTGGTTTCTGGTTCGGGAGGAAGTTATCTTCCTGTGTTAGGCAAAAAGAGAGACATGAGCAGGGTGGAGAGAGAATAAAACCAGGAAAACCCCTCTAAAGGAGACTCAAAGAGTTAACCAGAAAAAACCAAAGAGCTAGAAAGGACTCACAGAGTCAAGTAATTAGTTGACACTTCAAAGGCCAGGAGTGACTTGGAATGTCCAGATATTCCCCAGGTGAAAACAATCCCCCAGATAAAGGAAAGCATCAGAGCACAGCCCAGTCCTCATTGCACCAAGCAGATCAGGTCTCCAAGGCCAAAGATTGTCAGTCAAGGACTTCTCTGCTCTACCTCCTGAGGTAGGGCAGGGAATAGGACAAGGGTCATGTCATCGTAAAATCTACTTAGCCTGTGAGAAAGGCCCACCTTATCCATAACCTATATGCTGTTCTTCCTCTTCTTCCAGCCCCTTAATCAATTAAGTAACTTTGTAACCAAGACAGAAGATAGATCTCTGAAGTGTAAATAACCTATCTAGCTGAAGAATGCCGAGATCTGGGCCAACACAGTCACCTAAATAACCCTATTCTTAAGACAAAACTTCAGAGGAATTATGAATCGCCTGTATACATCATGCCTTATGCTGACCCTTCTCCCAAAGGCCCTATAAAACCCCACACCCTAAACCCTCAAGTGCACCTCCTCTCTGAGGTTGCACCACTCCCCTTTCTTTGACTGTGCACTTTTTTCCTTAAATAAAGACTTCTTACTGCTCAAATGATTACATTCTGTCTCTGCACTTTTCTAGTGGTAAGCTTCTTTGTCACCTTGCTATTTCATTCTATTCTCCAGACTTAAGCGCTTGTCTTTACACAAGTCTTATCTCTACTCCAGATAAGTAGGGAGGGGCTACTGAGAGCTCTGATTTGGGCTTGCAAGTGTCCACTGATTGGGTGACCCATACAGGACTGCAGCTGTACAATCGTGCTCTTTAGTAGCCTGCCTGAAAATCTCCTTTCTTTGTCTTTGGTAAATTCTCAGAACATAATCTCACTCCATTCAGGGCTCTGTGGCTACCCCAAATCCTGGGGTGAAAGGGACTTAATTCCCATGCCATGCAGATTCAAGCAGACACTGGATGTCAGGTGACCCTGGCTTTATGAGTTGGTGACTGATCTGCCCTATGCCAAGCAGGAGTTCAGTGAACTTCCCTTTCCTCCCTCTGTTCTGCTGCAACACAGCTGCCATTCCCTGTTGTTGCTTTATTGAATTTCTTCCTTACCTTTCCCTCTGACTTCCCTGTGTCTCTGAACCAAATTCCTTCCCAACACCTTCAAAGCCTTTGTTGTCTTCACATTGGACCCCCTACCTGGGCAGAGTTTGGGTAGCTTTTTCTTTGAACCTTATCTGGACAGCTTCTTCTTTGAGCCTTATTTTCTCCTTTTTGGCTGCTCATGTCTGTCTCTCTACCTAACATTCCTAACACAACTATTGGAAGAGTTAGAGAGTGAAGGTCAGGGAAGCCACCACAACTTCCCTGGCAGGAAGGAAGGAAAGGATGAATTAAACTTGGATTTTATCAATTTTGCTGCTGGGACTTAATTCAAACCAAAAGCTTGTGCTCTTTGCTCTGGTTTACTCATAACTGATGTGCTCTTTTTCTCAGCTTAGTGATTGGAAAAGTACCTGTCTTATCTTTAACTGGTAGGGAACATGGCAATGAGAAGGACCATTTTCTTTAGCAATAGCTTAGAAACAGAGCCAAGCAGAAGGAACTGAGTAGTCTAAATGGTAAAAGCCGTCACTGAGAACTCAGCAAATTCACATAGCACATGCCTAAAGTGCAGTAAATTATAATACAAAGAAAATATAAGGCCAGTATACACACCAGTGTAACACCACATCAACAGCAATAAAATGTACTGAGCCTCTCTCATATGCAAAACTCTGTGCTGGAGAGATTAAGACAATGACCCATACCAAGGACACATAGCCAGTGACAAATAACGACACTTAGCTCATGCAAAGTGCCTACTGACTGGCACAGTGAAACAAGTCAAGACAAGGATGTAGTTTCTGAAATCAAGACTCAAGAGTGGTTCTCTATCAAAGTCAAAGAAAGAAAATGAGTTCAAACTTCTTTCCTTGAAAGAGCAAAAAACAAGAGGGAAACAAAATGAAAGTGGTTGGAAAAGTTCCCAGAGTTCCATGAGCCATAAAGCTGTCCCCATACACCCTCTGCAAGGTTAGTCACTAGAAGGGTGGTCATCAATCAATATGGTCACACTGGAAGACTCCCTCAGGGCATGTTAAGAGGAAAAATAAAGACCTAAACAGTGCCATATATCAAACTCATGAATCTGCGAACAGGATAGTAAAAGATGCATTTATGGTACAAATTAATCCAAATGACCAAGGAGGGCTAATGTTTTCCACATGTATGTCGTGTGTCATAAAGTACCTTGTGACCATGCATAAAATAGTGGCACACTTTGCCAGGAAGGTCGTCTTGTTTACTCTTATGCAGGCTTTTCCTAAGCCTTATCAGCTCAAAATGTATCCATGTAGGTTCACAGCAAGTCAATATATTCAATACCATATTCACGTGAAGACATTTTAATCACTTCTTTGGGTTCATCAGGCCTTTTGATGAACAATAAAGTATTTTTATGACACTTTTTCACAACAGAGCAAACTGACATTAAGTCAGCTTTTAGTGGATTGTAACATCTGATAGATTTAATAAAAATTCTGTTCATTCATTCAACAGTCATTTAACTAGTGCCTTCAATGTTTTAGTTCCTCTGCCAGTGACTGGCAATGCAGTGGGTTTATGCTATTCCCCTAAACTAACAATGCCACCTTCCCACTGTCTTCAGAGTATAAATACCACATCCTGGCATTAAAGCTCTTCCACAACATGTCCTCCATTTATCTTTCAGACACATCCCTTAGTACAAATCTCAAGTAGCCCACTCTTCATGAACATTTTCTTATTTCTACTAAGATGCAAGTGATCCTTCCTTATATAAAATATCTTTTCTTTTCTTTTATAGAACATTGTGTCTTATCTCCAGTTAAATACCATTGTGACTAACTGCCCTCAAACCTTAGTGGATAATAACAAGAATTTATTATTTCTCATGCTTCTGAGTATTGTCTGGGAGGTTCCTCTACTAACTTTGCCTGTTCCGCTTACGTGTCTGCACTCAGCTCAGCAGGAAGATCCCGATGCGCCCACCCATGTCTGCCAGCTGGTGTGCTTTTGTTTTCTTCAACAGGTCCTTTCAACCTGCTGTGGGCTAGACTGACCGAGTGATATTGTTGAGCATTAGTGATATTAGTGATATCAGAGCAGCATTTCAAGAAGGCAAAGAAGGATGCTGCAAGATCATACATCACTTCAGCAACACTTTATTAGACCCAGTGAGTTACAAAGCCAGCTGTGATTCAAGGAGTAATAAAAGAGACTACTTCTTCATGGGAGAAGCTACAGAGAATTTATGGCATAGTAAATCTACCACAAGTCACCCTCTGGTCATTATTATTTACAATCTTCCTATATGTGAAATATATTTATGTGTTTTCTCAAGATCCCTAAAAGTCTTACCCGTTCAGTAGCACTGGGCTCAGAGACCAACATCTGATTATCTCTATCTTGTCCAGGGGTCTATAAGCTGAATGTACCACCACCATACAAACCTAAATACAGCCACCCATCCATCCAACATACACTGGTAAAATGGGACAGAATCACCTCAATAGAAATAATATGAACATATGAATTCAACAGAGAAAACAGGAACACATAGAATTTACTGATGCAGAGTAATTCTGAAATCCAGTCCATTGGCTGCCCTCAGTGGAGGTAGAGGATGTTCCTTGATCCTGGGCCCTATGTGCTCCCTAAGAATGGTTCATTAGTCCATTACCTTCCTAAATTCCTGGTTCCTTCTCTGGATTCTTGGTTCAGCTCTCAAAGATGACTTTTTTCATGTTTGTAATTAAGTAGTCATAATGGCCTGCTTTCAGTCCAGAGGCTTCTTTTCTTGAACAGCTCCTTCTTTAGCTCCCCTCTAGTTTCCCATATGAAATCATACACAGCTAGGAAAAGCTAGCGGACACCTTCAGTATCTGTCTGGAGAACTCTCTAGTCAGGCCTGTGAGGGCATTTCGCATCTGTCCTTTCAATTACAGAAGCACTTGCATTCACTTCATGTCAGGCAGCTGGTGCTGCCCATCCACTGGCCCACTTCGGTCGGTTCTTTTCCATGTGGCATCTCATTGTCTAGTAGGTAGTATCAGCTTCCTTAAAGGGCAGTCCCAGGGCAGCTCTCCAGGAGCACAGAGGCAGAAACTGCACGATGTGACTTCCACCTCATTCTTCTGGTCAAAGTCACAGGGCCAATTTCCAGCCAAAGAGTGGAAATAGACTCCACTTCAATGCAAAGAATGTGAAGCCACATTTCTAGCACACATCTCATAGTATAGTTACACTTAAGCATGTTTTTTCCCTGTACATATATTTATTTCAAATAAATTCTTACATTCTTACTCTACTCCCACTTAAGCATATTTTAAAATACAGTTGAATATTCACCTATTTTCTCCAAGCAAAGTACATTTTGATATATAAGAGGGAAAATGCATTTCACTGAAAGCCAGATTTTTAACAATTTTTCCTTATACTGTGTAGCACTGAGGAAATTACCTAATCTCTTTGAAACTCTATTTCTTCATCTAAGATAGGAAATAAGCATTTTTTTCTAGTCCTATAGCTCTAACACACCTACTTCTCCATATGCCTCTCTGCCTTCTAACACACTAATGCAAAACTGAAGAACTTATTAGGTGTTTTTCACTACCCATCAGTTTCATTAATGAGAGCTTTATTACTTAGAAGGGAAAATATGGTAGTTGATGATTAATAAGCCAGATCTTCAGTCTAAATGTACATTCCCATGTTGCTCAGCATACTAATAAACCAGGTAAGAAAAGAAACATAGGTGAGACTGCCTGTCCAGTTCATTTATAGTGGCAATTTCATTTTTCACAGTTTTAATAAAGTTAACACCTAGGAGACCCAACAAGACAAATAGACAATACATAGGTTTCTGCAAAAAGAGAAAAAGAGGACAAATGTTGAATCAAAATATGAGGAAATAGGTAAAATTAGGATAAAATTGTAAACTTGCAAGTGAATTTTTAAAACATTAAAATTTCAAGCTTTCTTGTTTTCCTAAAGTATTTACACAAACGACTTTCTCCTGATCATGCTATTCCTTTTACTCAGTTATTCTTTTGACTTCTAATCAAAAGATTAAGACAATAGGAAACTTCCATATTATGAAGTTTATAATTATATTTTCCTTACTGAAAGTAAGCAAGGCTCTTAGACAATTAACTGATTTCAGTTGGATCAAGAAATATCTGAGGGACATCTAGAATATCCCAGTTTGACAGAAAACAAAAACTACTGTGTCAAGATGACACAGAAGGCAACCTGAAGACAGGTTCTCACTGTCCAAAGATGGAACTATTTCAGCATCAAAATAATAATGATAATAAAAAATGCAATAAAAATAAAACTCCATTAAATAAGTGAAGTTTCATAAATTCATAAGGATATTTTAAAACTGTGGATTATCTTTGGAGGTTACAGGAGCACTTACTCATTGTTTTGAAAATTAGTAGAGGGAATAATTAAGCATTTATCTATTTTGTGAACTATATTTAGGGCAAGCAAATGGTACAAGACTGGACAACCATGTCTATGGAGAATATAGGTGGGTCAAAGCTTCTGTAAACCACCATTGTTGTAGTAAATAGGACAGAAACAGTATGTAAAGTTGTAAGAATAGGAATATTCTTGAAATCCCTTAGGCAGAATGCTCTTAATTTCCCTATAATGCTAATGTGTTGTTCCCTGTGTTCCTCCCGATGGTGTAAGACCACTGACCTCAGCTCTGAGCTCTTCTGGCTGCTTCCTTCCTTGATGTGAGTGCACTGATCTATAACTTCGATGTACCTCCAGGAGGAACACTGAGAGCCAAACTTTGTTGTATCATGATCACCTGTCTGTTCTTCCCACTCTTTGTGAAGGCAATCTTGAATCTGATCGCAAACATTATTCTTGCTAATTTTTCAACCTCCCCAAATCTTTATATTTTAGGTTAATAAATCTTCACTAATTTTCCAGGTACTTCCAAATTAATTATCTCATTTGATCATCAGTGTTATTCTGAACAATATTACTCAGCTGGAATGTTATCAGGAAGAGATGGCTGCACTGGACAGTGTGGATATAAGGAGGAAAGACACCTTATTGGAGAGGGGAAAGAAGAAGAAAAAAGGGAAAAAAGAATAGATTTGGGTGAATTATAAAAATAACAACTTGACGGAAATGAAAGAAAGGAAGTTGGGAGGTTCAACATAAAATGAGAGGAAAGATGAGGAAGGGACACACAGAGATAAGCTATTGGAAAAAAGAAAAAAGTGGGTAAAAAGGAAATGAAGATCAAGGAGGAAGAAATGGGATGGAAAAGAAAATGATAGACTCAAGGATTCTAAACCATGTTAATCAAGTTAAACTGCTTACACCTTATTGTACTGTCCATTTGATATGTGGCCATTAAAGTTACAATCCATGATTTATTATCTCTGTCCTTTGAGAGGCTAATTAGCTTTCCTGCAATTAAACACTATTCAGGACCCCTCAGCTGTTCTTATCAAACCTTCAACTGACTATAAACGGATAGTGAAAGCAGTCCCTTGGGAGAGATGATTCAACTGCAAAATTGTGATCATAAAAATAAGCACCTATCAGAGCAGTTTTTTCCAGCTCCCCAGCGTTACAGTCACCTAGGATCCTTAGTAAATGCAGATCTCTGGGTGCTTCCAGAATACACTAAATCAGAATTTCTAAAGGGAGGACCCCCAAAATTACTTTTTAAATAAGAATCTTAGGTGTTTCCTACGTACACTAATGGAGCCAAGCAGCCGGCCAGTTGACTGCAGAGCTTGCTCTTCTCAACTGTTGGATCAGCATCTTGCCGAAGGACAAGGAATAAAACAACAGTTATCTGTTAGTCTTGGTCATCTGTCGGCTGAGTTCAGGGAAATGCCATTCTGTTCTTAATCACTAAGTTGTCTTTGATTTCCCTCTGCCACTGGTTGACCAAAGTAAAATATGGGTATCTTTATGTTTAATAGGAAATTAAATTAAAAAATTAAAAAGTAGACAAATGGCCTGTAATTATGTGGCATTTGTTTCTCAGGTATTCATTCTTCATCTTATTTATTTTACCAAAAAATGGGAGAATGAGATTAAAACAGGAGGATGAGCTTATTTGAAAAGCCTTAGAGAAGTCTTGCTTTAAGAGTCATGAACACCAGGGAAGCGGGTTCCCTTATGTAAATAAGGGCTTCACTGCAACCCATTCTCAAGGCAGAAGTGTAGCCAGATCCAGCAGGGGGCTTGTGTCTGTCCTGCGCTAGCCTTCCTCTCTGTATGCAGGGAGCCTTCGGTCACATGCCGGCCCGCACTGTACCCATTCTGTGGGAGCTGTTCCCTCAGGATGGGGAGTCAGGGTACTGAAAGTAGACTGGCTGGTTCCAACATGAAGGAAAAGCTGACCCTGACTTCACCTCCAAATACATTATCCATTCATTAACATAGTGAAATTCACAACCCTCCATCACTAACATAGTAAAAAATCACGCCTCCCAGCACCATGACAGACTGAGGAGAACCAAATATGTCAAACCTCCTCCCCTCAACCTCTGATGTGAGGATGGAGCAAGCCTGAACTCCAGGAGGACTCCACCTGTTCCCTCTGAAACCTAATCTCACTTAGGGGATTATTCATTTCCCTTTATATAACTAAGGGTCCCCATTACTCCCCAGGTGTGACCTCCTCTGGGTTTGCTCACACCCCAACTCTCGGACATGTATTTTTTTGTCTTTCTCTAAAATCTCATTTTCCAATAAACTCTAAATGCTCCATGGCTTTTCTGTGTTTCTTCTTGAGTCCTTTCTGACAGTGGGACCAAGGACCTGTCTCAAGTAGCAACTGAGGGAGGTTAAAATCTATATGGCTCTCTTACTGCTTGTTCTCGACAGACTCCTGATGGGGTCCATGTGACAGATCAAGCAAGCATAGGTCTTAGGAAACCTGATTGAATAAGATCTGATGGTTTGAAGACCCTATTTGTCACTGCATCCAATGTACTAAACAAATATCCCAGAAAACACCCGCCTTGCAAATAGTCTATTTTGTCGAACAGAACCCTGGGTGATTTCTGCTGTACGACACACTAAAAAGTCTCAGAGGTTGCATGTGAGACCCAGTTACTGTGGCATTGAAGAGATATGAATGGATTTGGAAATTCTGAGTCAGACTGAACTTATCTAATTCCTAATCAGATCTAGAATTTCCTAAGCTGTAAATGAGGAATGAGTCAAGTATCCTCTACAGGGCCATTTATCTGTTAACCCTGATATAAAATAAGATTGCTCCTATTTGTTCTATTACCTCTCAGATGATTGTGACAACCATTTAAGATAGCTTATATGAAAAAAATTTTAAAGTATAAAGTATAATTAGGGTGGGATCACGTGATAGTATTCCAGAATAGTTATTCCAAGTTATTGTGTCTATATTAAAATTCCACTGAGAAAAAAAATTTCCAATTAACTTTCTGCAAATGCATTTGGTAAATATCACTTACAAAAGTGATAATGCACAAAAAGCTGGTTATTGTTCATTATATACCTGCCAACTGTTTCCTCTCACCCTTCACACGTCTCATTTACATGCAGGGTATCCAGAGCCTTCAGAGATGTCCTGCTGACTCCTGTAATTTATTGTCTCTTGTTATTCATGTAAGGAGGTTAAACACAGCAAAATGGGATCTTTTAAATTGTGCATGTGGAAATCTTTGCTATGTTAATTACTGTGCTAGCAATATATGGAAAGCAAGAATATTACTCTCATTTTCTGCTTTTATTCCTAAACTTCCTTATAGGGACTTTTTCTTTCTTTCTATTTTTTTTTTTTGCATTAAATGTGAATTCAAGAGCTACCTAACAAGAGGTATTGAAAAATATCTTTGACAGCTCATATGGGTTTGTTAATGCAATAAACTGTGCTACAAACATCAGAGCCTGATAACAGCATTTATTTTATAGATATATGAAGTTTGTTATTCCTTATAACCCTATGAAGTAGATAGCCATTATTATTCCCATATTATGTATGCCCAAACTGCAGATCACAGAAGTGACAAGACACAGGCCATGTAGCCCATAAGTGGCAGAGCCCAGGTTTGAACCAGCTTACCTGAGTCTGTAGCTGTATTAATAGAACAGCTCCAAGAAGCAGGCGCCAAAATAAGGTTAAGGTGCAAAGATTTTATTTGGGGAAAGATTTTATATGGAGAAATGGAAAAAAAGCCAGAAAAGGATGAGAGACCTGACAGACCATAATACAAGTCTACAGAAGTGCAAAAGAGCAGAAATGGGTTGGAGAGAACTGGCTTAGATGCAGGATAGCCTAAAGAAAGCTGGGCAAGGCTGTCAGAGACCTCAGGCCAACGTTACCATCCGAGAAGTCCCCTTGTCTCCCAAGACTAGGCCTCCCTTTGTGTCCCTGCTGTACTCGGCCACCGCCTAGGAGCAGCCACATGACAGCTACAGGTTTCATGACACAGTCTCTGGGACCCAGGGTCAGTTATGTTCCCTGTAGCTGCAGGCCTGCATGGCACATTCTCAGGACCACCAGTGTATTCTTAAACACCACACTACACCACTGTTCATTAGTGTAAGGAGGGGGTGAGGAGATGGGTTGGAGGCAGGTAGGTAGAGCAAAAGCCAGAAAGAGCAGTCCTCTGACTAAGTTCCAAGACTGAGTTAATAAGAGGACATGGTACGGTAGTAAAACTAGTATAACATAGCTTCTATGTTATACAGAAGCTTCCTTGCACATTTTTCCAATTGCAAATTTGGATTCTAAAAGATTTCCCTTAAAGGTAATATACAGGTGTTTGGATGTATCTCAGAGATCCGATGGCCTTACAAGGATTTGATACCTCTGAGAAACACATTCTGGGAATGTGACCAGGATGGCCCTGATGGCGCTCAGGACTGAGCTGGGGATGCCCGCCATTACTTGTAGCTATATGCAGTCAGACACATAACCAGAGACTGGAGCAAGCGGTCACTGAGAAGGGTAAAAAGGAAATAGCAAATGGATGTTGAGGGATATCACCCCATCAGAGGGTATCATCTGTGCCATGAAGTTTTCTGGGGGCTTTGAAAGGCAAAGAGCTTGTTCCTCTAGAATGTTCTCAAGTCTTTTGCATTTCATAACTATCTAAATGTAGTAAGTTGTATTCACTGTATCCATATAAAAATATATTGTTTAAATGAGTGAGTTGGCATTTCTGTCAATTACTTTCATTGTGTGACAAACAACTGTGAATTCTTGTACTTACCAACTTGAAGAAAATACAGATATTATGCAAGAAAAGTCCATGTAGTTAGATATTTCAGAAGCCCCCATTTTCTTCTACCTGGCTCACTGTAACAATTTACCAGATATTCCTATTCTACCCTCATTCCCACTACAATCTATCCTATACACTGTTGCCAGAGGAATTTTCTAGAACATCAACATATAATGAAAACTAAATACACAAGTGTTTCAGCTCCAAGCTTCTGATCATTTGTGTGACTAGGAAAGTCACAAAAATATCTGACCCTCAATATCCTAATCTATAAAGAACAAACCATAGGATTTCTCAGTTATCAAGTTAATGTCTTTCAGCTTGAAATTTACCTTCCCTTGTCTGCTACTAGACCCTATGATTGTTTCTCCTTTGCCCATGGGCATGATAGTAAGCTTTACCAGTAGAAGGCGCTACAGGGACAATGGGGGTGGTAGCCAGTTCTGGCGTACCTCTCTCCCAGGTTCCTGCAGCACACACCGGGCTTTGGGTGGTGCCAGGTTCCTGCATCGAGTGGCAGCTGGCAGTACCTTTTGGCAAGCAGCGTTCACCTCTCTGTTAGCAGCACTCACTAGAGCAGCTTTACAGACGGAAGGACTAGCCACACACATCCCTGTGAACCGCTTTCCCCCACACTTCGCATGGAGTGCTGAGGCTATGTTTCCATAGATCCCTTCACTCTCAGACTAGGACTCCTCCCAGTGAATCCTGCCTGTGGCACCGCAGCCAGCTTCACATCCAGTGAGCCATGGCTACACCCTCTCCAAAAACATCTAGATCTCAGTCCCATTGGAGGAAATCATCCAGCTTTGCCTTTTTCTTGAGTGCTGGGAGTCAACCCTAGCTAGGAAGAGAGTCTTTTCCCTTTAATTGCTTTTCCCAAAATTCTTTAATTTTCTTTTCCCTTTACCAGCCAACCCCATATTATGGTTAGGAATTCTTTAACTTTCCCTGTTTAAATTACTGTGTGATTTCTGTCTCCTAATTGGAACCTGACTAATGTAACAGTATCACTGATTGTCACAGGATTGTTAATTGAAGGAAAGAATGCAAATTGCAAAGCATCAAAACATGCAAATGGAAGAAGTGCTTATTAAATTGTAACTGTTAATATTATTAATGGAATTCAATCCTGACAATGTTAATCACTAATCAAACAAATTGAAGAATTCACTGTTTTGCAAATGCACTTGGGTTCTTGCCTCTATGCCTTTGCTCATGCTGCCTGCTTCAACTGCCTTTGAACCAGTCCTTCAAGATTCAGAATCTCTGGAAAGATACTAAAATTCTAGCCTCAGGTTGTTCAGTGCAAGCACAAGGGAACCTTGATTTTAAAGCAAATGCTCTTGGTGACAATAAATGCATTTCAATCTAACAAATATTGTTTTAGCATTTTGTATGTACCAAACATTTTGCTCTTTGCAACAGATACCAAAGAAGAATAAGATAGCTTTCTGCCCTCAAGCCACCTATATCCCCTTGGTATAGACAGAATTGATGACACAGAGCTGTAATGTAATTCTAATAGGGTTACAAGTTTATTTACACTGTACTTAAATGTGCACAGAAAATATATCTTAGCTATTACTGATCTTAACTTTTTAAAATAGTGGAGTAAACATAAATATTTAACTTATCCAACATAGTAAAAATGTTAATCTCATAACAATTTCTTTTAATACTTAGCCTCTTGTCTATCTAAATAATACTCTACATTCACTCCACTCCAAAAGACATCTAGGTTTGTTAATGGTCATTCACGTGACTTCACAACCTTAACAGAAAGGAAACATCCTCGCCTTGTGCTGGTTCTCGTGTCTGTGCTACCTGGGGTTTCTCAGTCAACCCTGCACGAGTTCCTGGGCTTGGACAGTATGTTGGTTCCTGCTGCTCAACTTCTGCCTGGAATGCCTCGTGGCTTTTGTCCTTACCAACCTGACTGAGCCTCAGTGAGAACCTGTGTCTGACTTGCCCTGCCTTGGTGCTCTTGCTGGCACTGCAGACATACTCTGATTCTCTTCCCTGCTGTCCACCTCAGGTTCCTAGACTCAGCCTATCACACAGCCTGTGCTGTGGGGTCATCCGAAGTCTGATCTATGGCATACCTACAGACTCTGTTACCTTCAGTATTTAGTGCAAAGGGGAAACTCGAGGCTCCAGTGCCTCAAAACCAAATAGAGCTGTGGATAACTCATGACTGCTAACCAGGCTACAGCACTCTGATCTCTACAGGACCGCCCTGGGTCAATTCCAGACCACAGAGTATTACCAACTGTCCCTATAAGAGTCCCAAATGAAAAGAGGAGGAGAAGTATCTCCAGCTTCAACGACATCTGAACTACCTTCTGTTCCAGGATTTCAATTTAGAGGAATATTGGGACTCACACATCTCAACCAGATGTCTCTCTTACCTCTACTCCCTTTTGTCCCCATAATTTCCTGGGACCAGGAGAAGCCTCCCCTTGTTCTCAAACAGAGATTTCATTCACATTGTATTTTTCCTTTGTCAGCTCATTTCACATGGAAAAGCCTTATTGCAGGCAAAGAAATTGGCTTTCTAATAAAGACTTTTAAAAAGTTTTTCATTTTTCGAGATAGTTAAATTGTGAAATTCCCTTTACAATAGTCCCTGAAAACTTAAAAACTTCTTGGTCTTCCTTACTTTCCTTAGAGGAAGAAATGTAATAAGTTGCCCCCAAATCATCTTCTTTTTGATGACCTGCCTCATTGGCTCAGCCACGTTCCAGCATCTGGCATTAGCTCATGATACTGCCGAGTTTTTTAAAAGAAATTTGTGGTATGAATATTCAACTTGACTTTTTGAGCCAGAAAATCAATTAGCAAACCTTTGTTGCCCTCTAAATGTTCGGCTAGCAGCAGCATCTTAATTTCTCCGTCTGGACTATGTGTACTGACAGAGAATAGCTTGGACACAGAATCTAAAAGGAACATGTTTCAAATAATTAGCAATACTGTAGACCCACTTCAGAAATACACAAATAAAGTGGTAATCACTCCAACACAATCCCCAGAGTAATTCAATCCAAACTGCAAAAGGAAAGGACATGATCTAAAAGGACTTTGAAAGAGCAAAAGGAAATACTGAGTTAACTTGGGAGGAGGGGGAATGTCCTTGAACTCAGAGATCATGTCTTATTTACCTCTGTATTCTTCATTATACATCAGTGCCTTGTATAACAGTATTTGTGGAACTGAGTTTAAAGGAATTCAATTCATATGTCAAACTTGTTTCATGTTAAATAAGTAGAAATCAAAGTCATTCACCTATCCCTTGATAATATGAAAGCATATTTCACTGCAGAAATTTCTCATGAAATCTCAGACAGAACCTGAGGTTGTTTTGGGAAGCTGGGCTTATTTTTATTTCTACTAAAAATGAATGTGCTTAAATCTAAAAGGCCTAAATGGCTGCTACAGTTTGGTTTCTACACTCCATTTCATAAACATTTTCATGAACTATTGCTTTTGTTTGCTTTCCCTTAAAGGGAGTCTGGGGGTATTCTGATTGGAAAAAGAGAAGAGAAGCCACCGTTGCATGTATAGTTCAAAACAGCCTTCTTTCCCTGACTGATCTGTAGTCACAACAAGCACATCGCTGCAGGTGGTTGTGAGTCTGAAATTCAGCCTGAGAGCTAATCAATGATTCAGTTTAAGGAAAAATAACTAGCTTTAGGCAAACAATTAAAATTCAGGACAATAAATGAAAGCTGTATATGTCATGTCTGGAAATTATATTAGTGGCTCAACAAAGAGCTGAGAAATTAAAAAATGTTATAGGCTTACTTTTATTAAAAAAAAAGTGTTCCGAATGTTTTTAAAAAGTCATCTAAGCTTGCATCTAAGCTTTCTTTGTCTGAAGCAATGTTGTAAACTTAGCAGAAAAATGAAACACCCTGAAAAGCAATTTAGTCAAAACTCTGTCACCCTGATCAGAACAGACAATCTACACAGGAACATAACAGGCAGGATTTAACTCTATTGGTTACACACAAGAAAGACAGACTGAGCTGATTAGAGATAGCCTAAAAAAGGTCTTTGGAATAATTTAATTAATGTATTCAGGTACCGTTTTGAAATACATAAAACAAAGTCAGTAGAACCACATGTTTACTGAAGCATCAACTGAAATAATGTCTGGGAATAAAGAGTCACACACACTTGTCCTTGAAGCATGAACAAGTTAGTAGGATTACTTATGTTACAAAAGATATAAGTTAGTATGAAAGAAGACAATATAGATTTGTAGAAAAAGTACTGGCTTTTCATTTGGACTAACTTGAATATGAGAGCGCTTGAGTACAACAGGGCTACAATTGCCAAAAATCCAAAAGTTAAACATTTTTTTGATGAGGCTAAGGACAAAGGGGCATTCATACATTGCTGATGGGAATGCAAATGGTGCAACCCTGATAGAAGAGAATTTGACAATATCTAGCAAAATCATAAATATTCTAACCTTTGACAGAGCAATTCCTCCCCTAGAAAACTATCCTAAAGTCACCATAGAAGAAATAGAAAGGTATATGCAAATTTCTGTCAATTACACTATTATAAGTCATAATAACAGGACAATGGAAATAACAATAGGAACTTGAACAAATAATTTCATATCTATGTAATGAAATATATATTTGTAAAATAAATAATAACTAGTATATATTGCCATGGAGTGATTCCAAGTACACATTCCTAGGTGAATAAGCAATGTAGAGAAAGTTTGTATAGTATCCTACCATTCATCTAAGACCAGTATTTTTATAATTCTATTAACATTATTATATTTTTAAAATGGAAGATTAACTCATCAATATTTTTAAATCCATAAGTTCATAATAATTTTTTAAAAGAACCTCATTGATTATGCACAGAAGATGCTATATAATTAACTCAATATTTTAAAAATCTGAATAAAGAAAAAAAATTAAGCATTAATCTGGACACTATATGCACTATACCTAAAAGTAACAAAACAGTTGATGAGGGAAATGTTCTCTTCATAAAAGTGTTATAACTAATAAGGAAAGGAAGATTAATAGAATTAGAATATAATTATTTTGCAACCCTTGATGAAATAATAATTAATGGCTGCAAAAAGAAAAAAATCACATACTAGGTCCTTCTTGATATAATTATTCAATATCCCCTGTGAGGGAATCTTTAGAATCACAGAGCCCCTGCCTAGTCAGACCTCTCAACTAAACAGCCACTTTCAGAACATTCAGGGACAGCCTAGACAACACAAGGGGGATGCAGTCAGACTGTGGCAATTCTACCGAACAATCCTATTATTTCAACTATTGAATTGTCACAAAAATAAAAAGGAGAGGGAATGGATCTTTAGTTTGAAATAGAACAACTGCATGAACCAGTTCTACTGCATTGACCTTACTTCAATCATGATTCAAACAGAAACAAAAATGAGGCAGAGGAATTTGAGCCCCTTATATTTAATAATATTATGAAATAATATTTTTAAATGTTATGATCGTATTGTCGGTAATTTATTTAATAGTTTTTGACTTTTGGATGTAATAAGAGTATTTCCTTCAAAATAATACAGGAAGAGAGACAGTAGGAAGGAGGGTAGATGAAATAAGATTGGCCAGTTGATAATTGTTTAAATTAATAATAGTTTAATCTAATGGGCACAGAAGAGGTCATTGTACTATTATTCTACTTTTGCATGTGTTTGAAAGTTTTAAAGAAAGAAAAATTAATGTTGGTGTAAAAGATTAGCTCTGTGAGCTGGGCAAGTTACCTACCATCCCTGAACAGCATCTGTAAGAGGAGACACCGTTTTCACAGGATGGTTATTTCGTAGGCAGCCAGTTAATGCTCGCTCCCTGTATGCCTTAACCAAAGTCCACTACGATCTTTGGCATCTGACACAAAACTTTCATAACCCCGCAGGTTAAGTAAAACGTCAACACTCCCTATCATATTAATAGAAAAGCAGAAGCATGGAAACTGAAGCACATTTGTTATGGTCACTTATGACAAGACTCAACATTAAATCTCAAATTGAAATGTTATTTCATAATAAAAATTTTAAATATCACAGATTTACTTTAAAACTACCCAAACTCTAGAGTTTTTCTCTGCTTCTCTGAGACAAATGACTTGAATAAAGAGAAGAAATAAGTACCATGGGTAGCAACAGCTTTACTCAGAGCATATAAACTATATTATTTTATGAAGTACATACTTATATATGGAATTTATCTGAGTGTCATTATAAATACCAAAGCTGTATGAGGGAGAAAATTTTGTTTTAAGCTTTACTCCTACAGGAGAAAACGTACTGAATGCATCTTTAAATACAACATGGATTTTTATAAATCTAACTCATTACACCAACGCTGGTGAAGTATAACCCCAGGGCCTGTTTAGAGGGATTGGAACTGTCAAAAACAAATTTTTTATGGACATGGGAACAACAGCAGTTTAGTTTGTGGTTCACCGTGTGACATTTTCACTTCAGTCACCATAATTACAGATGTAAAAGGTGCTTGGTCAATTAATTCCATAAATTATTGGCAGAAATGCCAAAAAAAATCCTCCTGTCCCTCTCCCAGGTGACCTGAGGCATCACAGTATTCTATATTTTCCATCTATCATTTCGATAGACAGTTACAAATTTTGTTTTAAACTAAAATCTAATTTCCTGAAACCTCAAGCCAGATATACACACACTCTACGTTACCCTCAAAAAAAAATCAGTCTTCCAAGATTCCAGGATCATTTTTTAAAGAAAATAGAAATAGTAATAGCTAAGAAATGGCACTTACTCAATTTGTACTGCTAACACCTTGTTTTCCCCCTCTTTGTAATGTTCACATATGACTTCACTGTAGCAACCAGGGGCTGATACATTTCCTCATTTAGAAAAGAAATGGGATGGGCTATTTTTATTGATGTGGCAGCTTGTAGGAATGGCAGAAGTAAAAAGTAGATAGGAGATCTGGGCAAGGCCAAAAGGTTTTGAGCACGACAGGATGGGAGTCAAATTTAAAGATGGAGAACAACCAACTATCCCCCAGATTAGTTGGTTCTTATTTCCAGACAAGCAAGAAGGAACATTTTGATGAAGACTATCTGAGGTGCACACACTAATGCAGTAAGGAGACTGATGTCTTAAGTGTGACTCATCCAGTGACCTTTTTGCCTAAAAAGGCTGGCACAAGGAAGGCACGTTAGAGTTTTGCTGAAGTCCAGCCTAGCACAGATTTTTCTAGTTTTCCTCTTTCCCAGTCTTAAGTTGAAAATGCAGTTCTTACTAAAAGAAAGCAAAGAAATAAGGGAAGGAGGGAAACAAGAAAAAAATTGTAAAGAAATATGGAACAGTAAATATGGACAAAATCCTTAAGGGAGAAATGCAGAAACAAAAGCAAATGAGAAATACATAACTCCAGACAGACCTAAAAAATTTAAGACAGTGTGCTTACAGTATTAACAGACACTAGGAAAGTTTAATATACTTTGTATCTTTAATCTATCCTATATGTCTATGGGAAAAAATCCTGCTTTTCCATATTTTTGGAAAGCTTAGAGAAGTTACGTGGTTGATCTAAGATCATGCAAGAAGTTCACATTGATTCTAAAGTTTAAAACAAAGCATCTGATTCCAAAGCTGACCATTTAGCCACTCCTCTCTATGGAAGTTGATGAAGGTAGTCACTAATGTATGATGTTTAATATTTTTAAGAGCATGACAAAAGTTTATGTAAGGCCAAAAAATGATAATAAATTTAACATAAAAATAAAGACTCACACTGGAGACAGGCACCATAGACGGGAATCAGGAAACAGATCTTTCCTCCCCCCAGGCACCAGCTCTGCTCCCCTACCACCACCAACCTCACTCTAGGGACTAACCAGCTCCAGATACTGGTGTGTCTGCACACTAGAGAGCATGACACAGAAATATGAAACATCAAAAGAACATGGTCCAGACCAAAATCTCACAAACCCTAGAAAAAGGGCCAAATGAAACTGAACTCATCAATCTTCCTGAAAGAGAGTTCAAAATAAAAATTATAAACATGCTTATGGAGGTACAGAAAAACATTCAAGAACTTAGGAACGAATTTAAATTGGAGATTCAATCATTAAGAAATTCCGTATCTGAAATGAAACATACAAGGGAGGGATTTAAAAGCAGATTTGATGTAGTAGAAGAGATGGTAAATGGAACAGAAATTAGAGAAGAGGAATACAAAGAAGTTGAGGCACAGAGAGAAAAAAGAATCTCTAAGAATAAAAGAATATTGAGAGAACTGAGTGGACCAATCCAAATGAAACAATATTTGCATTATAGGGGTACCAGAAGAAGAGAGAGAAAAAGGGATAGAAAGTGTTATTGAGGAGGTAATTGCTGAAAACTTTCCCAATCTGGGGAAGGAGATAGTCTCTCAGGCCATGGAGGTGCACAGATCTCCCAACAAAAGGTACCCAAAGAAGAAAACATCAAGACATATAATAATTAAAATGGCAAAGATTGAGGATAAAGACAGACATTTAAAAGCAGCTAGAGAAAGAAAAAAGATCACATACAAAGGAAAACCCATGAGGCTATCATCAGAATTCTCAACAGAACCCTTACAGGCCAGAAGGGAGTGGCATGATATATTTAATGCAATGAAGCAGAAGGGCCTTGAACCAAGAATACTCTATCTGGCAAGGTTATCATTTAAATTTGAAGGAGGGATTAAACAATCTTCAGATAAGCAAAAGCTGAGAGAATTTACCTCCCACAAACCACCTCTATAGTGCATTTTGGAGGGACTCCTATAGATGGAAGTATTCCTAAGGCTAAATAGATGTAACCTAAGGGCTAGACAAAGAGTACAGAATATGATTCATAACATACAAAGAATGGAGGAAGAAGAAAAAGGAGGAAAAAAAGAAAAAAGAAGCTTTAGGTTGTGTTTGTAATAGCATACAAAGTGAGTTAAATTAGAATGTTAGATAGTAAGGGAATTATCCTTGAACCTTTGGTAACCACAAATCTAAAGTCTGCAATGGCAATAAGTACATACATATTGATAATCACCCTAAAAGTAAATGGTCTGAATGCACCAATCAAAAGACATAGAGTTACTGAATGGATAAAAAATCAAGATCCATCTATATGCTGCCTTCAAGAGATTCACTTCAAACCCAAAGACATACACAGAACAAAAATAAAGGGATCGAAAAAGATATTTCATGCAACTAATGGTGAGAAAAAAGCAGGAGTTGCAGTACTTGTATGAGACAAAATAGACTTCAAAACAAAGAAAGTCACAAGAGACAAAGAAGGACATTACATAAAGATAAAAGGGTCAGTACGACAAGAGGACATAACTATTATAAATATCTATGCACCCAACACAGGATCACCAACATATGTGAAACAAATACTAACAGAATTAAAGGGGGAAATAGAATGCAATGTATTCATTTTAGGAGACTTCAACACACCACTCAATCCAAAGGACAGATCAACCAGACAGAAAATAAATAAAGAGAGAGGCACTAAACAACATACTAGAACAGAGGGACCTAACGGAAATCTACAGAACATTCCATTCAAAAGCAACAGGATACACATTCTTCTCAAGTGCACATGGAACATTTTCAAGTATAGATCCACAAAAAGAACCTCAGTAAATTCAAGAAGATTGAAATTGTACCAACCAACTTCTCAGATCACAAAGGTATGAAACTAGAAATAAATTACACAAAGAAAACAAAAAAGCCCACATATGGAGGGTTAATAACATGCTCCTAAATAATCAATGGATCAATGACCAAATAAAAACAGATATCAAGCAAAATATGGAGACAAATGACAACAATAATTCCACACCGCAAAATCTGTGGGACACAACGAAGGCCATGCTAAGAAGGAAATACATTGCAATACAGGCCTACTTCAGGAAAGAAGAACAATCCCAAATGAACAGTCTAAACTCACAACTAATGAAAGGAGAAAATGAGGCCCAAAGTCAGTACAAGAAGGGACATAATAAAGATTAAAGCAGAAATAAATAAAATGAGAAGAATAAAACAATAGAAAGAATCAATGAAAGAGCACTACTCTGTTTTACATCCCTGCCATGTTGGCCTGAGACACATTTCATATGCAGTTCTCAAAATTATAATAAAATCCTGCCTTCACCATGTCATTTCCATGCTCAGAAATGGCCAAATACTCCCTATCAATTTCTTTATCCAAGCATTTAAGCCCCAACCTATTCCAACCAACTTGTTTGGTCTCAAATGCTGCTACTTGGTTCCTCCATTTAAGCTGAACTCCAGTTACCCATTCTTCCCATATTTTACACCTTTCTGGTCAGGGAAGTCTTCTTGCCTGTTCCTGTTGGCCTAATTCAAACTTCAGCCTCTCTAAGATCTCACCAGCATGAAACCTTCTTAGACACTATAGACAATAATGTGTCTTCCAAAGAAGTCTAAGGAACTGAGAAGAGTGTTGTTAACAATATTAAGATGTAGGAAGAGTATCTTGTTTTGCCCTTTTAGCAAATTGAATGTCTGGAACACACTGATTTAAGCAAGCTACATAAAAAGCCAGGGTTTACAGAGCAATAAAGAAATGCATTGAAAAGTACTAAGTCAGTGTGAATGGCCTTTTTGTAATTGAGAAATCAGGTCCATCTTATGAAATATTTCAACAAGATGTCTTTCAAGTTTCAAATAAATATGTTCACCTCAGGAAGGAAATTGTTAGAAGTCAAATATGTCATCAAGGATGAATGAAAATAATAAGTATTATTCCAATTTCCTTCTTCCACATGTTGAGCTTAAAGAGACCATGAAAGACAATGGATACTCTATTTTAGAAACATGCTTATCTCTAACACCTGCTCATTTCAGTTACTGCTTTGATATACACTTTGGCTCAAACAATACAACAGAGGTTTAATATATTGGGGACAATAATTCATGTGGAAACAACTTGTATCATAGGTAATGATAAAAGGCACAGAGGTCTCTTGTTTCTCTGTTGTCATAATCTTAGAAAATCAGATGTATTTTTATTATCACTCATTAATAAAATAACAAAACTCAATCCAATTTTATTTTTCATTATCTATGGAAAGATGCTTACTTTTATGCTTACAGTCAAGTTATTTATTATTCTTTGTCTCATTTAGTCCAGCAATGCATTTCAAAGGAATGGTTGGTGGGTCTTGGGCAGGATTCTAAGAACTCTTAATTCATCAGATACATATTTGAAAGTAATGAATACTGAGTTATGTTAGTAACTTTTATTTTAAAAATATAGCACCATACCATATTTTCTGGCTTTTTGCCTAATACCTTCCTGTGTTTTGTGGTTCTATTTTCTATTAGAAAAATTAATGCAGAGAAAGTTATTATGTGTCAAAAACATGAAGTTCAATATAGAATTATAAAATTTATTATAAAACTAAAATTGTATGTATTTATTACATATATTTATAAATTTAGTCCCTTTTGTAGCATACAATATTTCAGATTATGAATTCCTCAAAGAACTAAAGAGAAGTTTTATCTTTTTGCCTCAGCTATCAAACCAAATATCCATACTTCCCAACAAAGGAAGAATTTCAGAAAGTGATATTTCATCAACAAATCCTAATTGTCTTTTTCTTTCACATTAAAAATATTGAAAAATTTAAAGTATTGAAAAATATTATTTAGGCAATACATAAAATCAGTGATAATAAAATTTGAACATATTTTTTATTTCCAATTTTTGAGCAAAGACTAACTGTAAATGAAATATAAAACATGGAAAGTATGCTTTCCTATCTCTAGTCTTCATAAAATTCTTCAATAACTTTTTTCAGCTTTACCTCATGTAATTAGTATCAGTTAATTTGTTACTAAGCAATTAAAAATGATCACATATAAGTCTGATGAAATAGTATAAAACAGGTGTTAAGAAACTTTACTTTCCTGCCCACAACAAACCCACCTTTTAAGAAATTCCAACTTGTACAAGAATAGAAAGCAAGGACCATTTGGTGGGCTGAGCTCTCTACCACATTAAATTCCTGGGTTGCCCTAATAATCAACAGAATGTTGCACATTGACAGTGTAGGAGAGGAAGCTACAGAACAGAAGCATCTGAGGGCCAAGTAAGCTGCCCTGACAGCAGGCAGAAAGCTTTGGCACAAACACATTCCCAGTGGCCTTGAAAAGTGAATATTTAAATTATTAGGCACACCTATTTGAGGCTGTGATCATTTGCTCTAGGGTCCTCTTTGTCTTTGTTTTCCTTATTTGTTTGCTTTTCTATCCCTTTTCATGCTGGGATGTTTATAGGTGTTTCTTGTGAAAGGCATTTCAAAAGTGTAAGAATTATGTGTAGAACACTTTCACCTCTTCAGAGAAGTGCCATAAAATCTAATACATAAATAATAAATCATCTCAACAGATGTTGACTTTTTCTTGTCAGACAGTGGCTTTAAACTCCTGATTCAGAACCTCTGACAGAATATATAAACCAAAAGTGAAACTCAATTTGTCTACCTTTCCCAAGGACAAAAGATAAAAAATTTAGATTAAACAGAATTATCTATAGCCTATCAAACAAGATGGGGCATTCATATGTTCAAAACAGATCTTATAACAAGAAGTAACATTCAGAACAGGATATTTCCCAGTTTGAATATCCTGTGCATTAAATGGGGATTAATAAATCCAAACCATTTGTTCTTAATTAGATTCTGAAAATAATTTAACACATTTTTTAAAGGAAATAGATGTTAAATATTAGCCAGGAAACATTAAAATCTAAGTACTAATGGAGAATCACGTTGAAATTTCTAAGAAAGCACTGTTTTCTGCCATTAGTCAAGGAGGAAATATAATTGTATTATCAAGAAATGGAACATACCTCTCTAAAATTTTAAGTTCTATATCTACAGTTGTTGAAAATTTGTCATCACTTATATTTCTATTTTTAGCAATATAGTGAAAATATATCTTATTTTAACATATCTATCCCTGAAAATTCCACAACTCAGTGTATTATAAATTTTCAACATATTATGGGAAAAGTTCTGAACCCTTGCTACTCAGAGTGTGATGCATAATCATTACATTGGAACCTGTTAGGCATGTAGAATTGAGTGCATCACCCTAGATCTACTGAATCAGTCTAAGTTTTGGCAAAAATTCCCAAATGGTATGTATGCACATTACAGTTTGAGAAGGCCTGATTTGGACACTTCCTGGCATGTAATTAATTAATTAATTAATAACCTTTTAGTGATTCAGTTTAATTACTTATAAATTTAATCCAGTCCACCAAACACAGTGGCTTAAAAGAATTACCTGACTCCATTGAATGAGTGGAAATGACTGCTTTTGAATGTTAGATTTCTTGGTAGAAAAATATACCAAATGGAAAAAAAATCTTAGAAAAATGGTGAAACTGTCCAACTTTTTGTGATCTGATCTTACCCTTACCAATGACTACAGCTCCCTCACAAATGCTCATTTCCCTTTCAACCACATTCTTTTCCCTTTATTATTTTTCTGCATTGTTTTTCCTTTTGAGAAGATTAATCTTGCCAAAATTTGATCAAGCTTCAAAGTATCTTCTTGCATACACTTAATATTTAAAACAAGATTTCCTTTCTATCATTTTTGGGTTTTGTTTTTATAATGTATTAAAATTGTACACAGAAAAAAATTTACAACAAACATGAAGTGATTAAAAATAACAGTAGAAACATAAGAAGAATCAAGGGCCCAGCAATAAATCCATACATACACGGTCAACTAATATTTAACAAGGGAGTCAAAAATACTCAATAGAGAAAAGACAAAATGGTGCTCAGAGTATTGAATATTTACATGTGAAAGAGTGAAATTAGATGCCTACCTTATGCTACTTCCCAAAAATAACTTTAAATGGATTAAAATCTTAAATGTAAGACTGGAAACCATAAAATTTCTAGAAGAAAACATAGGGAAAAACCTCCTTGACATAGCTCCTGGCAGTCAATTTTTTAGATATGACACCTAAAGCATAAGTAACAAAATAAAAAATAAACAAGTGAGTCTACATAAACTAAAAGCTTCTGCACACCAGGAAAACAACAACAACAACAAAGTGAAAGGCCAAAGGTAACCTCTGAAATAGGAAAAAATATTTAAATAAGGGTTAATATCCAAAATATATAAAGAATTCATACAACTCAATAGACAAAAGAAAAAAAATCCAATTAAAAAATGGGCAAAAGACCTGAATAGACATTTTTCCAAGTGAGACATACAGAGGGCCAACAAATACACAAAAAGGTACTTAATATCACTAATCATTAAGGGAATGCAAATCAGAACCACAAGGAGATATTACTTCACAGCTGTTAAAAGAGCTATTATCAAAGACAAGTAGAGAAAAGGGAATCCTCATGTACTGTTGGTGAGACGGTAAATTTGTACAGCCACTGCAGAAAACAGTATGGAGTTTTCTGAAAACATTAACAACAGAACTATCATATGATTCAGCAATCCCACTTCCGGAAATAGAGCCAAAGGGAATGCAAACACTATGTTGAAGAAATAGCTGTACCCCCATGTTCATTGCAGCATTATCTGTAACAGCCAAAACATGGAAACAATCTAAACATCCACCAACAGATGAACGAATAAAGATATTGCTGTATATATACACAACAGAATATTATTCATCCATAAAAAAGAAGGAAATTCTGTTATTTGCAATAACATGGATGGACCTAGAGAGCATTATGCTAAGTAAAATAAGTCAAACACAGAAAAAGAAATACCGCATGATCTCACTTATATGTGGAATCTAAAAACAAAAACAAAAAGAACAAAACACCAAAAAACAAACTCATAGAAAAAGAGATCAGATTTGTGGTAATAAGAAGTGGAGGTTACAGGAATTGGAATCATCCACATTGTGTAAGTTAATTTTGTAAGTTAAACTTCCACAAAAAAATTAAAAATAATTATACCTATCACCCATTTTAAAACAGCCTCTATGTGCTCCTTTCCAGGATATCACATTTTAAAAATTTATCATTTTGTTATTTTGTTTTTAATTTTACAAAGTTAACGATATCACTAAACAATATATCATTTAGTCTTGTATGATGTTACATAAGTGTAGTCATTCCACGTTGCTGAAGTTTTTGATTCAACATTACGTTCGTGAAAGTCATTTCTGTTTTAACATCAACTGCAATAGATTGATTTTCATTGCCAAATAGTATTCTAATAATTTTTCAATGGGCTCTGGGTTATCTCCAATCTTCAGTTAATATTAATCGCACTACCATGAGCATCCTTTGATGTGTCGTCTGGTGCACATGCACTTCTTCCAGGACACATGCCTAAGAGTGGAATTGCAGGTTTGTGAGGAATGCACATCTTCACATTACTAGATAACTGTTCTCTAAGTTAGTTATTCAGACTTCTATTCCTCTAAGAACTGTGGTCATCAGGGAAGAAAAAGTCCCATAACAGGGAGGGAAAAGTAGACATGAGTAGAAAACATTAGGAAGCCTGGCTGAAAGGAGTACTGGTAACATACATTTATTTAAAAGAGAGAGATCATTGCATTTGTCCAAGAAAATATTTAGTCTCCACAAGATAGGTTCCATTGAAGATCTATAAAGTGGTCCCTGTGTTTGGAGTAGGAAAACATTAATAATCTCTTTATAAGTTAAATGTTCAACTTTTAGAACGTGTGATATAAATTGTGTGGATTATGGTCTGGCAGCTTTCATCACATATTCATACATATATTCATTGTGCTATAGACACACCTTTCCAGTGATTGAAACAGACGCTGGACAGAGAGAGACAGGGAAAAGAAGCCTTCCTGATGGGCATAAATTAATGCTACAGTCAACAATTTTTAGGTGCAGTAGAGAGCATATGGTTGAAGTTGTTCAGTAGTTCACAAATGTATTAGGAAATTTGTACTCTAAAAGACATGCTTAAATAGCACTCACCATCCTGAAGGAGAAAATCTTGGGCCATCTGGAGAGGAGTTGTATTTCTATTAAGATATTGTGAGACCAAATTAATTCAGAATGTCATTTTGCAAGTGAGTGAAGGACCCCAAACCCCTGATGTTGTCCCATATAGGATTTGGACCTTTTCTGCATTATAAACATCATAAAGAGGACAGTATGCAGAATGGGAAACTGCTATAATATAAGATGGAATATTAAGTAAGCATTTTAAAATTTGTTCTGTCATCTTCCTTCTGCCTATATATGAAACATGATGGTTCCTATATCAGGCTAGGGAAATAGGATTTAAAAGTCTTTGTCCTGAGACCAATTCCAAAATGCATGTTCTTGGGGAGGAGTGGTCTACCCTACTCCCCCACAAACCAAGCAATTCTCAGATACCAGCAGATGTCCAAGAATTCAACTTAATTCTGATACTATCTATCCAGAGGCAGCATCAGATTCCACAGGTTAAGGGATCAGTCCCACAAGACTGCCCTCCAGCCCCCACTTCAGATGCTGGTTGCAAGACCGAGGCAGTTACCTGTGCTTATAACCCACCAGCTACAAACTGGCGGTTCCAAGGACCTCCTCCTTCAGTTCAATTAATTTGCTATAACAGCTCACAGAACTCAGGGAAACACTTACTTATGTTTACCAGCTTATTAAAGGATATGGTAAAGAAGCAAACCAATAGCCAGATGACGAGATACATTGGGCAAGGTATGTGAAGGGTGTGGGGCTTCTTTGCTCTCTGAACCACACACCCCAGTCTCCATGTGTTTAACAACCTGGAAACTCTCCAAACCTTGTCTTTTTGAGTTTTTATAAAGGTTTCATTACATAGGAATGATTGATTAAATCATTGGCCATTGGTGATTGAGTCAACCTCCAGCCTCTCTCCCATCTAACTGGTGGAAGTTACTACCCTCTAATCAAATGGTTGGCTCCAGTGGCAACCAGCCCCCACCCTTAGGTGCTCTCCAAAAGTTACCTCAGTAACATAACAAGAGACACCTTTATCACTCTCAAGATAGGAAATTCCAAGTTTTGGGAGCTGTGAGCCAGAAATGGTGTCAAAGGCCAAGTATGTATGTCTTATAATATATCATATTATCACAAAGGGACACAAGATCCCTTCTACATGTGGTTAGAGTGTGAATACAGTGAGGAAGGAGTTTGTTGATGTTGAGGCAGAGTTCTCCTTGCTGATATCAGCCTTTAGTAGCTCAGTTGATTGGTGGCCAGGAAATGGAGAGATGAGAATGTTAGTTAATGGTCTGTGTATGAAATGGATTTAGCTGGATCACATCAGGTATTGCTTTTGTAAGAATTTATATTTCATTATTTAACAAATAGAACCTTCCTAGATAGAAAATAATTCCTAAAAATCCAATAAACTTATGAATACCTTAAATTTAAAGTTATCTTACATGTCTCAATACTGAGAACAATTTAGTAAGATTTCACCTCAAAATCAAAACCTAAATGGATCATTTTTGTCATTACCAAGATCTCCAGAAATCTATTACTCCTTCTGAATGGTTACACTTTCTGATCTATTCCTAGAACATATAACTCTTAAGGATACTTAATATTTTATCCAAGTGAATTTTGTCACTTGGTATTTCTGCCTCCACCTCTTACTTGTGTGTGAACACATGTGTTTTAACTGATATTTCCCCTAATGTAGAAAATACCATTTAATTGACTTAATAATTATAGTGTCTATTTTCTTCATTTATATAATAACTTAAACAAGATGAATAAATGACTTTATTCTAGAATACTTAATGATTCATGGCTTTTTAGGTTAAAAATGTTCTAAAAGACCATAACTATTTTTTCTCTTTGACAATCAAGTTCTCACAACTTTTACCTGAGAGAGCCCCATTAAACATTAGCTGTTGTGTCCCTTTGACATTATATCATTAATATTTAAAAGCCTCCTGTCTTTCATACACATGATTTTCTAATCTCATTTATATTTTCCTCTCCCTGACATCATATCTCCAAGGAACTCTAGTTCGTTTTTGTGGAAAAATACGATTAACAATGACAATCTGGACACTGAGGTGAACTGTTTCAGTGGACAAAGTAGAAAAGACATGTCTTTTTTCTTATAAAGGCATGCATCCACAATGATATTTCTAAATTTAACAGTACTGTCCCTATTTAAATTCATAATCCTATATTTGTATGTCCTTTCCTTTAATGCTGAAAAATTATTATACCTATCCTATTAGAAGCCATTATCTATTTGCTTTTCTGACAATACAAGAAAATACATCTGAAATTATATCACACTAAAGCAAACAATAAAATAATTGAATAAAGGCCAAACTTTTTCTACACCATCTCCTTCATTCAGAGAATGTGGCTCATTAACGACATCAGATCAAACTACTCTGTTCTGGAGTTGCTCTCAATATCTCTGTGTGTGATTGTATGTAAGTATTATTTGATGATCAGTTTGGTTCCATTTTTTTTCAGCTCACTTTCAATTTGAAAGTGTTGGCATTCTTCTAAACTCCTAAAATATGGAGGCTTCCATCTACTAGTCTTTTCTCAGTGGGAAAAACAACTCATGGAGGAGAGAAGAGAATTTCCTTCTTCATCATGATTACAACTCAGCAAGTTAGTCTCCAAAATTTTGTTTAATGTTTTCATTTCATTACCATTACCTGTTCCATTTATGATTACTTACTAGATAGTTACAGGTGCGAGATTTATATATATATATATATATATATATAAACATATATGCTATCTACCTGGATAAACCATCTCTACCTCCTGTTTAATGATTAGCATTAAAATCCATGTATGTCCATATAGTTAATTAACATTTAACTCTACTAAATGTCATCCTAGTCACAAAGCTTTTTAATTTATCTGTCTTCTTTTTATAAGGTATAAATTCTTCTTCATATTACAGAGTATTTTTACCAAATATCATGTTATGTAATGTTAAATGAAGATTTACTACATATAAATCCAAATATTCTTTCAATAATAGTCATAGATGTTAGTTTTCTTGCAGGATGATGAAAACATATGCATAGTCTTAGAATCCCATTTTATTACCAGGAAATATAGTCATTTGATATTTGCATGAATTCTTCTCATGATCAGAATTCAGACTTTACTTCATATATATTGCCAATGTCCCTTAATTACTAACAAACCTGAAGCAAAACTCCAATTTTAAAAGTCCATTGGCTAAGTACAGAGTCCATTGGCTAAGTACAGACATCTATTACTTTATTTTGTATGAATTCAAATTCCCAAATGCTAATTAGATGTTAGGAACTACAACAGAAATATATCAAATAAACTACAAATAAATTTAAAAGAACAGCCAGTAAACTCTGTCAGAGATTATGTTTTAAACATTATCTAGAAAATTCAGGTGGAAAGATATTAATAAATTCATATAACTTCAAGATTACAGAAAACCTTGGTGATATCGTGGGTTTGGGTCCAGACCACTGCAATACAACCAATATCACAAAAAAATGACTCAAATGAATATGTTGGTTTCCCAGTGCACATAAAAGTTATGTTTACACTACATTAAGGTCTATTAAAAGTGCAATAACAAGTCTAAAAAAAGTGTGCATACCTTAATTTAAAAATACTTTATTGCTAAAAAATGCTAATCACCATCTGAGTTTTCAACAAGTTGTAATCATTTTGCTGATAGGTCTTGCCTTGATTTTCTGGCTGCTGACTGATCGAGGTGGTGGTTGCTGAAGGTTGGAGAGGCTGAGGCGATTTCTGAAAATAATACAACAATGACGTCCACATCAATGAACTCTTCCTTCATGACTAAGTTTTCTCTAGTGTGCAATGTTGTCTTGATGGCATTTTACCCACAGAATTTCTTTCAAAATTGGAGCCAGCCACTGCTTTATGTAATATTCTAAAGCCTTTGTTGTCATTTCAACAGTCTTCACAAGGAGTATTTTGTATCTCAAGAAACCACTTCCTTTGCTCATCCAAAAGAAGCAACTCCTCATCCATTCAAGTTTTATCACAAGATTGCAGCCATTCAGTCACATCTTCAGGCTCCACTTCTAATTCTAGTCTTCTTGATATTTCCACCACATTTGTTATTACTCCCTCCACTAATGTGTTACATACCTCAAAAGTCATCCATGAGGGTTAGAATCAACTTCTTCCAAACTCCTGTGAATATTGATATTTTGACTTCTCGCCATGAATCACAAATGTTCTTCATGGCATCTAGAATGGTGAATCCTTTCCAGAAGGTTTTCAATTTACTTTGCCAGTTTCATCAGAGGAATCACTATGGCATCTATAGCCTTATACAATATATTTCTTTAGTAATAAGACTTGAAAGTCAAAATTATTCAATTCATGGGCTGCAGAGTAGATGTTTTCAGGCGTGAAACCACATTCATCTCGGTACAGCTCCATCAGAAGTCTTAGGTGACCAGATGTATTTTCAAAGAGCAGTAATATTTTGAAAGGAATCTTATTTTTCTGAACAGGTCTTAACGATGGGCTTACAATATTCAGTAAACCATGTTGTAAACAGATGTGCTGTCACCCAGGCTTTGTTATTCCATTGAGAGAGCCCAACAGTAGATGTAGCATACTCCCTAAAGGCCCTAGGATTTTTCAGAATGGTACACGAGCACTGGCTTCAACTTAAAGTCACCAGCTGCATTAGCCCCTAACTAGACAGTCAGCCTTTCTTTTGAAGCTTGAAGCCAGGCATTGACTTCTCCTCTGTAGTTATGAACGTCCTAGATGGCATTGTCTTCCAAAGGCTATTTTGTCTACATTGAAAATCTGTGGTTTAGAGTAGCCACCTTCATTAATTACCCCAGCTAGATCTTTTGGATAATTTGCTGCAGCTTCTACATCAGCTCTTGCTGCTTCACCTTGTGCTTTCTCCATGTCAGCCATATGGCTCTTTCACTTATCACTTGTGTGTTCATGAGCAGCAACTTTTTAATTTTCTTCAAGAACTCTTCCTTTGCATTCATAATTTGGCTGTTTGGCATAAGAAGCCTAGCTTTTGGCTTATCTCGGCTTTTGACATGCCTTCCTCATAAACTTAATCATTCCCAACTTTTGATTTAAAGTGAGAGACATGCAACTCCTCCTTTCACTTAAATACTTAGAGGCAATTGTAAAGTTATTCATTAATTACAATTTCAATATTATTGTGTCTCAGGGAATAGGAAGACCCAAGGAGAGAGAGAGAGAGACAGGGAATTGGTGGAACAGTTAGAACACACAAATTTATGGATTAAAATTTACATCGTATATGCATGCAGCTCATGGTACCCCAAATTACCATAGTAACATCAAAGATCACTGATCACATATCATCCTAATAAAATTAATGAAAAATATTGAAATATTGCAAGAATTACCAAAATGTGACAGAGACATGAAATGAGGAAATACTATTGGGAAAATAATACCAATAGACTTGTTCCACACAGGGTTGCTACAAGCTTTTGATTGTAAAATAATGCAATATCTGCAAAGCACAATAAAGTGAAATGCTAGAAAATGACATAAGCTTGTACATAGATAAATCCTGCTAGAACTAATGTACAAAATATTCTCATATTTATCCTCCTACAAATCTCATCCTCCCACAAATTTCTTGAATATGTATAAACTAGATAGAATTTTTTAAGCTTTTTCATTAGATATTTTAATATATCATAATTACATCCTTTAAAGAAAAAAATGTAGTTTGGTGGTCATATTTTGAAATATTCTAGAAGCAAACTTTGGATCTAAGTGCAAAGAGTTTCCTTGTGATTCCAGAAAATAGCAGTAAGAGAATGGAAAAGTGGGACAAGAACAAGAAGGAAATCAATAGTTACCAAACCTAATCACTGTGGGTCATTAGAATTCAGTGCTACTAGAGAACTCTAGGAAACAGTGAAGAACACTCCTCAGAGCATCCAAAAAAGGGAGCAAGGAAGTGAGCGTTTATCTCTTAATGTCCTGTTGGCAATTGGCTAAAGGCAGCATGACCACCATATTTAAAAATTGCCATAGTAGACTGAGATATACATCCCACCTGGGAGATCAAATGAGGCTTGCTATATAAAGGATAGAGAAATAATAAGCACAGTCACTATATACAATAGAGAGATCAATAAATATCTAAAACCAGGACAGGTGTTAGCTTATGGGTATCCCTAAAATGGTGATTCCTTTATAATCATACAGCTATAGATAACTAGCCTGATTAAGTGAATGTTACAGTAGACCACTTGGACTTAGCTAAACCCCTCTAAACCAGCTTTCTGTACACTAGGATGGAATAATTCTGCACATAGTCTGATCTGGATACATACTAGGGACTATGTTGTCTGACCTGCGTTTACCTCCATCAATATTGGAGTTGTGCAACCTATAATATGTAGTCTCTGATAGTGGGGCACATAAACATGAAGAAGACTAAACCCAGTCATCACTATAACTCAGAGCCTTACCAGGATAACACATCCTAGTCCAGATAGTCTCCTGAACTGACCTCTGGAACTAGGGTCAGTTACCACATTTCTTGGATCATGCCATCAGTCTCTTAGATACACTGCAGGGCTCTGTCTTACAGTTGCTAAACCTGATCGCTTTTTAAAGAAACAAAGATAACTAAGAAATAAATTACGGAATGATTTGGATAAAAATTGTCAAAAATTAAAAAAATTTTAACTTACTACAGTTCCTTTGTCTTTATATGCCCCATTTTGTCTTATATCACATGCCTTCACAAATATGGGAGAATCTCAAACTAATCATATCTCAAAGGGACACAATATCTTCCTGCCAAACTTCTTCTTCTAGCAATAATTTTATTACTTGACTAGTCCAAAACTGAGGAATAATTCTTAACATTTTTTTCTCCCTCACAAGCTATATCCAATCAATCTTCAAGGGCTCTAAGTTTTGCCTTATCAATAGAGAGAACCTGTCCCTCAATGGTCATATATCCTCAGCTACTGATTTATTTCCAGCTCCCATCTTTCTAATTTTAACTACTTAGATAGCTTCCTAATTGGATTTACTATTCTAGTCTCACTTCACCTAAATCCATTCTTCACAATGCAGCTCTCAGAATGATTTTCTAAATTCAGATCTTACCATTTTATTTGCCTATTCAAAATCCTTTCATAGGTATCAAACCCCAGAGCCTTTGTTTAAAAGGACAAATGCTAATGCTTGCATCTTTTTGCTCCTTTTGATCCCCCACAACAGCATTTCTCATCACAAACTTCATACATCAGTAATACAAAACTATTTGTAGTTTTCCAAACTTGCCTTGAGGCTTCAGCCCCACGTTGCATGTGCTATTCTCACTTCCAAGAATAATCTGTTCCTTGCCTTCCTAACAACTGCCATCTTCCACTTCATTCCATAATGACAGAAGCTCAAATTACACAAGTGATTAGTGGAGATATCTTGACCTCAAGGAAGGTTATGCTCTAGAGAGTGATATATGGCTAGAGTAAATAAGTCATGGTTCTCTCATTATCTTTGGCCAATGACCTAAGTTATCCCCTTCTTCTTGGCTTAAGGTTGGTTGTACAGTACAGTTCTGAATAATGAGACAGGATAAGTATGCCACAGACAGGTTTCTTCATCAAGGAAAAGGTGGGGGTGTTGAGGAGATAAAGGAGAAAGCCCATTATCCCTCTACCGTCTTACTCCTTTCTCAAAAGCAGGAGTGGTGCTTAAAGATGGAGCAGTCATCTTGTAATCATGAAGTGACAAGCAAACACACTAAACAAGGTGGAGATGATAGAAGAAACTTGACTCCTCAGTGTCATCAATGATCCTCTGAACAATCTTACTCTAAACTGCTTACCTTAAAATCCCATGAAGAAAAAAAATCCTCCACACTTAATTGGGTGCTCTGATAAATTATAATCAAATAAAATCTTAACTCATTCACCTTCAAAATCTTGTTGAAGCATCCTTTTTTCTATGAAGCTTACTTAGATCCTAATATTTTTCCTCCTTAACAGGGTAACTTACTTATAATTCCTTCTGTTCTTTAACTATACATCATTTTCTTATTTGTCAAGTGCATTGTAATTTTAATATTATCTTTAAATAACTAGAGTGTGAGTACTTTGTATGCAATAAATATAACTGGCATTCAGATGCTTGAACCTAAATTGTATTTATCTGAACCTGATCTGTCATGAGTTCAAGAAGCCACTATTATAGGGCATTGTATCCATTAGGATGTGTTTATCTTCAACCAATAAGAAACTCTGACTTTAAGTAGTTTAAATACTAGGGAACATAGAATCTCAAAACCAAGAATTCCATAGGTAGGGCAAGCTTCTGGGATTTTAAGTCAGGACTGTGACTCCTCTTTTCTGAAATCTTCTTGTCTCTAATCTCTGTAAGTTCATGTCATTCCCATGCTGACAGCACATGACTCTCATACTTTCATTCATCACCCACAGATGGAAACTTCCAGCAGGCTTTCTCAGCATATGTGCTCAGAAGAGAAAGTACACATAGATAAAAATAAGGTTATATTATAAAGAAAGATGAATGTCCAGAAGCCAAAAAGCATTGTCGCTTACTGAAAATAAAATCAAGCAGGGTGATTTTGCTGCTATTTCATAGTGTAGAAAATTTTACTTTAAAAAGGTCTCAATTTCCAAATTTCTTCTTCTCTTATTATTTGATCAGTAAGTTTGATCTGAAATACAATATTAATATTGAGTTATTATTTTAGAGAGTAGTAGTACTGAAAATATAGTAACAATAAATATCATCTTGAAAGAAAATATTTATTAAGGATCTTGATCATAAGGAAATATTTATCATTCATCTAATAAAGGAAATGTAAAAATGATTTTAAACTGGCCAATATTTATAATTATTACTAAAATCTATCTTGTATTATTACCTTCTGCTTGACATGGAAAAACTGATATATTTTTGGATACCTTTTCTTTGCTTTTTCTGCCATATAACATTTTGTCTTTGCTGCAAATTACAATAGAGGAACCAAAGACTAATTAAATATTAAAAACATAAATGTGATGAAAGTAAGAAATCACTGTAACTACTAGTGCACAGTCTATATAAACTGTATAGTATAATCATGACTGGAAAAAACATTTTTGCTCTAATGTTTAGAATCTGAGATCTAAAAGAAGGGGAATAAATTCTTATTTGGTAGACACTAAAATAAGAAATAATTCTGAATGTGACCAGACATTGTGCCATCAGTTTTTACTATAAGTCCAACATGAAAAAGGAAAATCTTTCCACTATATAAATGTATGTCCTCATTTTATCAGCTTACATTTCAAAAACATGCAAGTACATGTACCAAAATCTATGGAATGCAGCAACAGCAGTTCTAAAAGGCAAGTTCATAGATATAAATGCCTAGCTCAACAAATAAATCTCAAACTATCTAACTTTACATCTTAAGGAACTAGAAAAGGAATAATTGGAATCCAAAATTTGTAGAAGGAAGGAAATAATAAAGATTAGAGCAGGAATAAGTGAAAGGAAAGTTAAAAGGCAGCAGAGGATATTGATGAAACTAACAGCTCATTCTTTGAAAAGATAAAATTGAAAGGCCTTCAACTAGACTCATCAAGAAAAAAGAGGAGAGGATTTAAATATATAAAATAAAAATGGAAAAGATGTTAAAACTGACACAACAGAAATACAAAGGATGATAAGAAACTACTATGAGATCACATACAAAGGAAAACCCATCAGGCTATCATCAGATTTCTCCACAGAAACCTTACATGCCAGAAAGGAGTGGCATGATATATTTAATGCAAAAGGGCCTCGAACCAAGAATACTCTACCCAGAAAGGTTATCATTTAATTTGAAGGAGGGATTAAATAATCAGAGAAGCAAACCTGAGAGAATTTACCTCCCACAAAGGGTCTCCACAGAGTATTTTGGAGGGACGGCTATAGATGGAAGTATTCCTAAGGCTAAATAGATGTCACCAGGGGAAATAAAACCACAGCAAAGTAGAACAATTAATTACTAGGCAGCTGAAAAATCAAATCAACTACCCCCAAAGTCAATCAAGGGATAGACAAAGAGTACAGAATATGATTCATAACATATAAAGAATGAAGAAGGAAGAAAAAGGAGGACAAAAAGGAACCTTTAGGTTGTGTTTGTGATAGCATACAAAGTGAGTTAAATTAGACTGTTATATAGTAAGGGAATTACCCTTGAACCTTTGGTAACCATGAATCTAAAGCCTGCAATGGCAAAAAGTACATACCTATCGATAATCACCCTAAATGTAAATGGACTGAATGCACCAATCAAAAGACATAGAGTCACTGAATGGATAAAAAAACAAGGTTCATCGATATGCTGCCTATAAGAGACTCACTACAAATCAAAAGAAATACACAGACTGAGAGTGAAGGGATGGAAAAAGACATTTCACTGCAACTAATACAGAGAAAAAAGCAAGAGTTACAGTACTTGTATCAGACAAATTAGACTTCAAAACAAAGAAAGTAACAAGACATTACATAACGATAAAGGGGTCAGTCCAACAAGAGGATATAACTATTATAAATATCTATGCACCCAACAACACAGGATCACCTACATATGTGAAACAAATACTAACAGAATTAAAGGGGAAAATAGAATGCAATGCATTCATTTTAGGAGACTTCAACACACCACTCACTCCAAAGGACAGATCAACCAGACAGAAAATTAGTAAAGAGACAGAGGCACTGAACAAAGTATTAGAACAGATGGACCTAATAGACATCTACAGAACACTACACCCAAAAGCAGCAGAATACACATTCTTCTCAAGTGCACATGGAACATTTTCAAGAATAGATCATATACTAGGCCACAAAAAGAACCTCAGTAAATTCAAAAAGACTGAAATTGTACCAACCAGCTACTCAGATCACAAAGGTATGAAACTAGAAATAAATTACTCAAAGAAAATGAAAAAGCCCACAAACACATGGAGGCTTAATAACATGCTCCTAAATAATCAATGGATCAATGACCAAATAAAAACAGAGATCAAGCAATATATGAAGACAAATGACAACAATAATTCAACACCGCAAAATCTGTGGGACACAGCAAAGGTCATGCTAAGAGGGAAGTATATTGCAATACAGGCCTACCTCAGGAAAGAAGAACAATTGTAAATGAACAGTCTAAACTCACAATTAACAAAACTGGAAAAGGAAGAACAAATGAGGCCCAAAGTCAGTACAATGAGGGACATAATAAAGATTAGAGCAGAAATAAATAAAATTAAGAAGAATAAAACAATACAAAGAATCAATGAAAGCAGGAGCTGGTTCTTTGAAAAAATAAACAAAATAGATAAACCCCTAGCCAGACTTATCAAGAAAAAAAGAGAGTCTACACACATAAACAGAATCAGAAATCAGAAAAGAAAAATCACTACAGACACCACAGAAATACAAAGAATTATAAGAAAATACTATGAAAAATTATATGATAACAAACTAGATAACCTAGAAGAAATGGACTAATTTCTAGAAAAATACAACCTTCCAATGCTGACCCAGAAAGAAACATAAAATCTGAATAGGCCAATTACCAGCAAGGAAATTGAACTGGTAATAAAAAAACTACCTAAGAACAGATGGTTTCACTGACGAATATTATCAAACATTTAGTGAAGACCTAATACCCATACTCTTTAAAGTTTTCCAAAATGAAGAAGAGGGAATACTGCCAATCTCATTCTATGAGGCCAACATCACTCTAATACCAAAACCAGGCAAAGACACCACAAAAAAAGAAAATTAGAGACCAATATCCCTGATGAACACAGATGCAAAAATACTCAACAAAATATTAGCAAATCGAATTCAAAAATACATCAAAAAGATCATCCATCATGATCAAGTGGGATTCATCCCAGGGATGCAAGGATGGTACAACATTCAAAAATCTATCAACATCATCCACCACATCAACAAAAAGGACAAAAACCACATGATCATCTCCATAGTTGCTGAAAAAGCATTCGACAAAATTCAACATCCATTCATGATAAACACTCTCAACAAAATGGGTATAGAGGGCAAGTACCTCAACATAATAAAGGCCATATATGACAAATGCACAGCCAACATTATAATTAACATCAACAAGCTGAAGCTTTTCCTTTAAGATCGGGAAAAGATAAGGATGCCCACTCTCCCAACTTTTATTCAACGTAGTTCTGGAGGTCCTAGCCACAGCAGACAACACAAAGAAATAAAAGACATCCAGATTTGTAAGGAAGAAGTCAAACTGTCTCTGTTTGCAGATGACATGATATTGTATATGAAAAACCCTAAAGAATCCATTCCAAAACTACTAGATCTAATATCTGAATTCAGAAAAGTTGAGGAATACAAAATTAATACACAGAAATCTGTTGCATTCCTATATACTAACAATGAACTAGCAGAAAGAGAAATCAGGAAAACAATTACATTCACAGTTGCATCCAAAAGAATAAAATACCTAGGAATAAACCTAACCAAGTAAGTGAAACACCTATACTCTGAAAACTACAAGACACTCATGAGAGAAATTAAGAAGATACCAATAAATGGAAATGCATCCCATGCTCATGGTTAGGAAGAATTAATATTGTCAAACTGGCTATCCTGCCTACAGCAATCTACAGATTCAATGCAATCTCTATGAAAATACCAACAGCATTTTTCAATGAACTAGTTCTAAAATTCATATGGAACCAAAAAAGACCCCGATAGCCAAAGCAATCCTGAGAAGGAAGAAAAAAGTGGGGGGAATTGTGTTCCCTGACTTCAAGCTCTACTACAAAGCCACAGTAATCAAGACAATTTGGTATTGGCACAAAAACAGACCCATAGACCAATGGACACACTAGAGAGCCCAGATATAAACCCAAGCATATATGGTCAATTAATATACAATAAAGGAGCCATGGATATACAATGGGGAAATGATTTCATGTTCAACAACTGGTGTTGGCAAAACTGAACAGCTACATGCAAGAGAATGAAACTGGATGACTGTCTAACCACATAAACAAAAGTAAACTCAAAATGGATCAAAGACCTGAATGTAAGTCATGAAACCATAAAACTCTTAGAAAAAAACATAGCACTAAATCTCTTGGACATAAACATGAGCAACTTCTTCATGAACATGTCTTCCTAGGAAAGAGAAACAAAAGCAAAAATAAACAAGTGGGACTATATCAAAATAAAAAGCTTCTGTACAGCAAAGAACACCATCAGTAGAACAAAAAGACATCCTACAGTATGGGAGAACATATTTATAAATGCTATATCTGATAAGGGGTTGACATTCAAATTATATAAAGAGCTCACGCACCTCAACAAACAAAAAGCAAATAAACCATTTAAAAAATGAGCAGAGGAGCTGAACAGACACTTCTCCAAAGAAATTCAGATGGCCAACAGGCACATGAAAAGATGCTCCACATCGCTAATCATTAGAGAAATGCAAATTAAAACCACCATGAGATATCACTTCACACCAGTTACGATGGCCACCATCCAAAAGACAAACAACAGCAAATGTTGGTGAGGATGTGGAGAAAGAGGAACCCTCCTACACTACTGGTGGGAATGTAAATTAGTTTAACCACTGTGGGAAGCAGTATGGCTTTTCCTCTAAAAACTTAAAATAGAAATACCACTTGACCCAGGAATTCCACTCCTAGGAATTAACCCTAAGAATGCAGCAGCGCAGTTTGAAAAAGATGCACCCATATGTTTATTGCAGCACTATTTACAATAGACAAAAATGGAAGCAACCTAAGTGTCCATCAGTAGATGAATGGATAAAGAAGATGTGGCACATATACACAATGGAATATTATTCAGCCATAAGAAGAAAACAAATCCTACCATTTGCAGCAACATGGATGGAACTAGAGGGTATTATGCTCAATGAAATAAGCCACGTGGAGAAAGACAAGTATCAAATGATTTCAGTCATCTGTGGAGTATAAGAACAAAGAAAAAACTGAAGGAACAAAACTGCTGCAGACTCACAGAACTCAAGAATGGACTAACAGTTACCAAAGGAAAAGGGATTGGGTAGGATGGGTGAGAAGGGAGGGATAAGGGGGAAAAAGGGGCATTACAATTATCATGTAGTATGTAGAGAGGGGGACATGGGGAATGCAGTATAACAGAGAGAAGACAAGTAGTGATTCTATAGCATCTTACTACGCTGATGGACAGTGACTGTAATGGGGTATGTGGTGGGGACCTGATAATAGGGGGAGTCTAGTAACCATTATGTTGTTCATGTTATTGTATATTAATGATAGCAAAATAAAAATAAATAAATAAAAGGAAACTACTATGAAGAATTTATGACAACAAAATGGACAACCTAGATAGAAAAAATTCCTAGAAAAATACAGCCTACCAAGACTGAATCATGATGAAATAGAAAATCTGAACAGACAGATTACTAAAAAGGAGATTAAGTCAATAATCAAAAGCCTTCCTACAAACAAAAGTCAGGACCAGACAGCTTCACTGGTGCATTCTACCTAGCATTGAAAGAATTAACATAAATCCTTCTCAAAGACTTCCAAAAATAGGAAAGGGAACTCTTTCAAATTCATGTTATGTGGCTAGCATTAGGATGCCACAAGAAAAGAAACCAGACAAGGATGCCACAAGAAAAGAAAATTGCAGGCCAATATCTCTGACAAACATAAATTTAAAAATCCTCAACAAAATATTAGCAAAAAAATTCAACAATACATGAAAAGGATCACACACCTTGATCAAGTGGGATTACTCCAGGGATTCAAGGATAGTTCAATATCCACAGATCAGTCAATGTGATGCACCACATTAACAAAATGAAAGACAAAAATCTTACCATATTGATGAATGCAGAAAGGTCATATGACAAAATTCAGCATCCATTTATGATAAAAACTGTCAACAAAGTGGGTGTAGAGGGAATGTGCCTCAGCAAAATAAAGGCCAATATGACAAGTCCACAGCTAACATTATACTCAATGGTGAAAAGCTGAAAGCCATTCCTTTAAGATCAGGAACAAGGCAAGGACACCCAGTATCACCACTTTTATTCATAATATTATTGGAAGTCCTATCCAGAGCAATTATGCAATAGAAATGAAATAAAAGGCATCCAAATTGGTAAGGAAAAATAAAATGACATATTATATATAGAAAAAATTAGACTCTACAAAATGATCATGATATTGCAGAAGGCATAATATTACATATATATATAGATAGGAGACTCCATCAAAAACTGTTAGAATAAGAAATTCAGTATAATTGTTGGACACAAAATCAATATACAAAAATCTGTTGCTTTTATATACACAAATAAAAAATTATCAGAAAGATAAATAGAGGAAATAATCCCATTCACAATGGCATCAAAAAGAATAAAATACCTGGAAATAAATTTAACAAAGCAGTAAAACAGCTGGATATTGAAAACTAGGAGATATTAATAAAAGAAACTGAAGACACAGATAAATTGAAAGCTATTGCAAGCTCATAGATTGAAATAATTAGTTTTTATTATAACATCCATACTATGCAAAACAATCTACAGATTCAATGCAATCTCTTTCAAAATTCCAATGGTATTTTTCAACAAGCTAGAACAAAATTTTTAAATTTCTTTGGCACCAAAAAAGACTCCAAATAGCCAAAGAAATGTTGAGAAAGAAGAACAAAGCTGAAGGCATCCCTGATTACAAACTATATTACAAAGCTATAGCAACTAAAATAGTATGGTATTGGCATAAAGACAGACAGATCACTTGGAGCAGAATAGAGAGCCTAGAAATAAAGCCATGTATAAATGTTCAGTAAATTTACAACAAAGGAGCCAAGAATATACAATGGAGAAAGGGCAACCTCTTCAATAAATAGTGTTGGGTAAACTGGACAGCCACATCCAGAAGAATGAAACTCAACCACTATCTTATGCCATACACAAAATTAACTCAAAATGGTTAAAGACTTAAAAATAAGACCTGAAACCACAAAACTCCTAGAAGAAAACAGGTGGTAAGGTTCTTGACATAGGTCTTAGCAACAAAATTTTTTAAATCTGAAACTAAAAGCAAAAGAAACAAATGCAAAAATAAATAAGCAAGATTACATCATAGTAAAAAAACTTCTGCACAGTAGAGTAAGTTATCAACAAAATGAAAAGGTAATCTACCAAATTGGAGAAAGTATTTGCAAGTCATTCCTGATAAGGGGTTCATATTCAAAATACATAAATAACCCATATAACTCTATGGCAAAAAATAAAATCTGATTTTAAAATAAGAAGAAGATCTGAGCAAACATTTTTCCAAAGAAGACATACAAAGGGCCAATATGTACATGACAAGATGCATAACATCACTAATAATCAGGGAAATGCAAATCAAACCACAATGGAATAAAACATCATAACTGTTAGAATGGCTGCTATCAAAAAGACAAAAAATAATGAGTGTTGATGTGGTTGTGGAGGAAAGGGACCCCTCTTTCATTGTTGGTAGGAATGTAAACTGGTATAGCCACTGTGGAGAATGGTATGGAGGTTTCTCAAAATATTAAAAATAGAACTACTGTATGATCCACCAATTCCACTTCTGAAGAAAAAGAAAACTAACTCAAAAAGATATATGCACTGCCGTGTTCATTACAGCATTATTTAAAATAGCCAAGATATGGAAGCAGCCTAAGTGCCCATCAATGGATGAATGGATAGAGATCTATACATACCATGGAATACTACTCAACCATTATAAAAGAATGAAATCTTGCCATTTGTGACAGCATGGATGGACCTCAAAAGCATTATGCTAAATGAAGTCAGAGAAAGAGAAATACTGTATGACCATATGGTCTCTTTTACATGTGAAATCTTGAAAACAACAGAAATAAACTCATGGATGCAGAGGACAGATCAGTGATTGGCAGCAGTCATAGGTGGGGGCTGGGAGAAATGGGTGAAAGGAGTCAAAAGGTAGAAAGAAAAAAATATATGTAAAAATAAAAAATAAATAAAACTTATCAGTTGATAAAACTTTTATCACCTTGTTTCCCATATTTCAGTGTGACATAACTGTAAATAAATCTGATCCCATGTCAGTGGAGTTTTTAAAAAATAGCCTATGTATTCTGCTATGGCAAAAACTAAAAAGATAATTATGTTTTTTTAATTATGGAAAAAATATTAAAAATGAAAAGACAAACTTGTTCTAAAAAGACATTATTTGAATTCTTGTTTTCCAACAGTCTTTTACATTTGTGCTTTTTTCCATTATAATTTAATGAACTCCACTTTTGAAATACTGTAGGATTATTTTTCAAGAATGTGGGTATAGTGGATTCATTTTAGACCTTAGTAGACTCTCACTACATTTGAGACTTTGGAAATGCTATTTAAACTCCCTGTACTGGTTTCTCATCTGTGAAATGGAGATAAGAACACTGAATATCTTGAATAATTATGTGAATTTTAATCAATAATCACATAGAGTGCTTAGATGTTTAGCAGAGTGAACACATATTATGTTAGTTGTTAATATGTACGTGTGAAGATTGGGATTTAGATTTGAACAGAAATGTAAACTGACGGAAGTTAATCTGAGAGTTGTTTTTAAGGAAGAATAAATGGAAGTCAATGACAGAGAAAGAATCAAAGTGAGTCTAACATTAGCCTTTCTCATCATGACCCCAGCTACTTGATGGTGAGGCTAAGTTCTAGATGATTACAGCTGAGAGAGAGTCTCTTTTTCCACCCACCTCCCACTCATGGACTGGAGGACCTACCCTGGGTGAAGCACTGCTGAGAATGGGGGCTTTGTCCCACTTGAAAAGGTGGCGTTTCCACACCAGGAGAGGCAAATTGAGAACTGCTGGGGTCTTTTAGAAATTTCCTCACATCTTACACTTTTCTTTTCTATTTTTTGAGATTAGATATAACCAGCAGTACATCAGAAGATTGCTGTCGGCAGAATGGCCATTTTGAAAATGAAGCCAAAAAAAAAAAAAGAGAGCAGAATGGAAAACAGAACCTAAGTCTTTGAAGACAAAGTTCAGCCATACAAAGCATTGTTATCAGCTTAGCAAAGACTCCGAAGGCCCAGTGGGGGCCTACCCGAGGATCCACTTAGCCTCTGAATCTCCTGATAAGAGGGATAATAATAATTTCCTTAACACTGAAGCCACCTTAAGGCATGATTTCTGTTACAGCCAAAAACATTGTAACAGAAAGTTACTAATTTGAAAATAGTTGGTTATTTTACTCATCAAAATTTTGTGCAATGCAATATAATCTATTGGAGTTTTTAGAAATCCTTTCTAAGTTCAATTCAAAAAACTTGTGTCCACTTTTGATTTCTCCATTAACCTCATCCCTTTTTATTATTCACTAAAGTAATTAAGTATTTTCAGCTTCTTATTTTAGTTCGTATTCATACCTTCTTTGCCTGTTTCCACTGATGAATTTTCTGCCTTGTGAAAGTTGACTCAATCATATTATGGTTACAAAACACATCTTTATTTTTCCTTAAAAACACACGCACAAGTCATATTTTTTCACTTCATTGGTGCATGAGATATAGAGAAGCAGTGATTTGGTGACCAGTGGTAACAAAGCACACTTTCAAAACAATAAATAATGAGCACCAACTTAAGTTTCCACTGATATTTTGAGTACTTTGGGAGAAGTATCAGCTTCCTGAAGTCAGACAAAATATGAAAGTGCAGCCGATGGTTAAATGTATATTACAGAGGATGAAAGAAAAACTGAGAACCATTCAGAAACTTTAGGTAACATATATACAGTATTTATGAAAGTTGTGAGATTTATGGGCTTAAAAGTCTTTGGCTAAGACATCATTTCATTATTCTAAATGGTTCAATGATTGCAAGTTTGTAGAATTAGGACACCTGAGGACAAAATTCTGTAGTATACTATGGAACAGATGAAGAAAGAAGCACCTTTGAGGAAAACTAATGAGTGGATCTGAAACTTAGTAGAACTACAGGAGTGAATTTTTGAAGAAACTATGAAAGATTTTGGAAGTGTACATGGTCAGGGTAAGTTAAGTAAGAATCAATGGTATTTGATGATAACAAAGTCATTAGTAAGCAGTGTGAGAGGACATCGCGGTGGCATAAGCCTATTTAGATTGAGTTGGGAAAAGAAGGGTGGGAAAGAAAACGAAATAGTGAATTTAAATCACACTCTTGATAAATGTTTGTAAAAAGAGTGGTTTAAGGTGAGACCTAAAGAAATTACCAGGTTGAGGGAGGTATTTCTTTTAAATGGGATTAAACTAAATATATTTATATGATGAGAGAAGCCATTAAGGAGGAAAGAAGAAAAAGGAAGAGAGAGGTGAGGAAAAACAGTGACAGGTGGACTCGGAAGAAATAGAGAATAATAGCAGAAAAAAGTAACCCTCTTCTATTACTGGAATCCTTGTCTCTTTATCTCCTGTTTCAGAGTTAGAAAACTCAGAGTACAAAAATAAATGAGCTCTTAATAAGTGAGAGATTGCACAAGGATACCTCTTTTTCAGTAAACGGTGGAGTAATAACTTAAATCCTCTTGCACAATTTTAAAAATGGCCTTCAGTATATAAAGCAATTCTTCATATGGAAGAGTTATTCTTCTGGGATGCTATCTGAATAGTGATCCTGTTTTAAAAATTGGTATTTAAGTCATTTCCCCCACAATACCATCATCAGTAGAATGACTGCGGAAGGTCATTTCATTTGTGAAGAGAAAATTTGATTTAAGTCTCTCATGAAGAAAAATAGTTTGTTTAAAAGGAAGAGTTTTCACTTCACTGATCTTTATAAGGGTGGGATTTTTTTTTAGTTCAGCAGTTATATGGCTCTCAAAAAAATCAGACAAATAGCTGAATTATGTACATGTGACTTTGTAAATGGCTGAAACATCACTGAGAGGCAGCTTATCAGAGTAGTAGGGAGTGGATTCTGAAGCTAGACTGCGTAGGACTGAATCCCTTCCCTTGAGCAAATGTCTTAATGTAAGTCTGTAATGTAAGCATGAAAACTTATGTTAAGAAATATGGGAATAATAGTAATAGTGGTATTACTAACTTCATAAAATAGTTAAGAGGTTTCTTGTACCTACACACACAACATATACACACATATGTGTGTTTATAGAAATACATTTGGGGTGCCTAAAAAATTTATTTCTCCTAGGGCATAGTAAGGTTCCTCACTAGGATATTCAAGAATCAGCAAGAAGACAAGATAATCAAACTGGGTGTTTATTAAAATTCATTGAAACTCTAGGATTTTGAGATTTTTATAATCCTTGTGCTACAGAAGAAAAATGCAGCAATATTTATTTAACCCAAAGCAAGTAGTAAGTAAATAAATCCAAAGCCTCTAGACTACATACTCGATTAAGATCAGCTTAACAGGGAAAATCAACTAGGATTTATTGTGTGTGTTTAGTGTGTGTGTGTGTGTGTGTGTGTGTGTGTGTGTTATGGCAAATACCACTGAAATGTATTTGAACAGCAGGTGACTGCTATTAAAGTTAATCACTAACAGTTTGTAATGCAACTAGCTGACCTCCTCTGAGGTAAATGGTCACTGGGACTATGGAAATCCAGTTATGAATCTCCATGGAACCCTATGAGACCCACAGGTGGATACAGAGTAAAGATGCATACTCCAAAGAGGTGACATTTTGATAATACATTCTTTTGAAAGTGACGTCAAGAAAGGGAGACCTTTACTGGCTCTGTTTTGGAACGTCAGTGTGGTGCTTCAGGGATTCACTGAGCTCCTTATCCTGTTGAACTTTTAACCTTCATTGATCTAAAATTGTTGTACTAAACCAAAAAAAGTTGCCTTTCTCTCGTAAATTCTTCAAGGAGAAACAGAGACATACAGTCATAAATTATTGATTCTCTGCCTTTTTAAAAATGGAAAAAGTAGCACTTTGTACAGTATCTGCAACCTGATCATTTTTTAATCTTTTCTCTACACGTTATCTCAGAATTATCATACTGCAATGAGATTAGGAATTTATATTCAGAAAACCAACAGAGACACAGGAGGGTGGAGAAAAGCTGACTTGCCTTAAGAAAGGATTCACTTTTTAAATGTAAGTCAAAGCTAAATGCTATGCCAGCTGCTAAGTGTAAGGTGTTCCAGAAGTTCTCAATCACCTCTGAGGAAAATGGCCAACTGAACTGAAAAGAGGTTTTATAAATAATTCCATTGGTTTGAACCATGAATTGAAGAACTGCAATTTCTGTCTTCAGATGGGGCACTTAGTGTCCTTTAATGTTCATGAAACAAACTCGTAACCCCACAAAGCACATGAGGTTCTTAATATCTATCCAATGTGGTCATATCTATCCAGTCCATGTCTATATCTGGTAAGCAATTCAATGAATAACATGGTTTTCAATTAAAATTTTTTTTCTAACCCATTGCCTTCATCTTTGTTCTCACTAAAATGGATTAAGCATGTCTTCTCTATTAAATGGCAAATATTAGAGAAAATATTTGCAAATCATATAAAGGTCTAGTATTCAGACAGTATAAAGAACTCTTAAAGCTCAACAACAGAAAAGCAAACACCACAATTAAAAATAGTTTGAAGACTTGCATAGACATTTCTCCAAAGGAGATATACAAATGGTCAGTAAAACATGAAAAGATGCTCAACGTCATTAGTAATCAGGGAAATGAGAATCAAAACCACAATAAGATACCACCTCACAACCTCTAGGATGGACAGTACTTAAAAAGAGAAAAATAATATATGTTGGTGAATATGTAGAGAAATTTGAATTCTAATACGTTGCTGTTGGGAATATAAAATGATTTAGTCACTGTGGGAAATGTTGGGCAGTTTCTCAAAAAGCTTAAACATAGAATGTGTGACCCCACATTCCACTCCTAGGTATATACCCCAAAGAATTGAAAACAAGTAAACAAATGCATTTATATAAATGTTCATGGAAGCAATATTCACAATAGCCAAAAGCTGGAAACAACCCAAATGTCCATCGATAAATGAATGCATAAACAAAACCAGACACAAAAGATCACATATCGTATGTGTGGTTCCACATATTTGTCCATACATATGGTTCCAAACATATATTTCACACATACATATGTACATATAATATCCAGACCAAGTAAATGCACAGAGTCAGAAAGCAGATTAAAGGTTGTCAGGGTCTGGGGGGAGAGGAGAATGGGTAGTAACTACATGATATGTACAGTGATTCCTTTTTGGGGATGAAAGTGTTTAGAAACTAGACAGAGGTAGTGAATGTACATAAATGCCTCTGAAGTGTTCACTGTAAAATGGTTAATTTTATGTTGTGTGAATTTAACTTCAGTTAAAAAAAGACAGCATCCCTGCAATGGGCTCGAGTCCATCCCCCTTTCTCAAGAATTATTTCTTAACTCTCTGCATCTTCAACCTGTCCTCCCATTTTAACAGTTTTATTGGAATACAATTTACATACATTTAAGTTGTATTAAAATTTTAAATTGTATTAAAATTGTATAAAATTTACCCACTTAAAGTATACAGTGGTTTTTCGTATATACAGAATTGTGCAACCATTATCACAATCTAATTTTAGAACATTTACCAATTCCTTAGCAAATTCCCCTTTTTCTCCCTCGTCCACTTACTCCCCAGCCCTAGATAACCAATACTCTACTTTGTCTGTCTGTGAATCTGCCTGTCCTGGACATTTCATACAAATGGAATCATACTTTGTGGCCTTTTATGTCTCACTTCCTTCCCTTAACATAATGCTTTCAAGGTTCATCCACACTTAGCATGTATCAATACTTCTTTCCTTTTATAGCTGAATAATATTTATTGTATGAATACCACATTTTGTTTATCTATTCATCTGTTGTGGACATTTGGATCATTTCCACTTTTTTGGCTACTATGAATAATACTGCTATGAACACTGGGTACAAGTTTTTGTGTGGATACAGTTTTCTTTCGAGGATTTACCTATGAGTAGAATTGCTGGAACATAGTAGTAATTCTATATCTAACACTTTGAGGACCTGCTAGACTGTTTTCTACAATGGCTACAACAATTTACGTTTCTCAGTTTATCATAATTCACCTTCTCTCTCTGCAATCTAATTTTTGCATTTAAAACCAATCAGTATAAGGTTTTCCTCTATGCTTCCTCTTAGGGTGGCACCTGGATTCCACAGAATTGGAGGGAAGTGATAATATGGAAAGGTGAAATGGTGATTAAATTAAGCTACAGAAAAATAAAGTTACAATAATTAGCTAAATTATTTTCTCTACACAGAAACCTGAACCTGATACATACAAATATTACCAGAATAATGCTATATTATGTGCATTAAGTACAGAGGTACAATCGATCATTAAAAAAAAAATCTCAGAAGCTGCATCTCAGGAAATAACTATTATACTTTTAATTGGATGGAGAAACATTGTTGAGACTGGGAGATGAGCTATTTAAATGATAGAAGATAGAGGGTTTGGCAAGCTTGAGAAGCAATAGTCCAAGAGCAAAGCTAGAAATTTGACTGAGATAATTTAAAGTAAATAAGAAGGAGACTGGAAGAACCATGGACACTTTAATAAAGAGATTTAAAGTAGAATCTTGGTCTGATTTTGTAGGACATTTTGCAAGTGGCTTTATGCTGCAAAGGAAGCAGGTGGCAAGGTTAAAGTAGAGGTCAAATTGATGATTTAATAGCAGTTTTGAGAAATTCTTAGAGTCAAGCAGGACTGAAGTCTGCAAGTAAAAAGATATTTAAACCAGGCCAGGTGGAAGATGCTGGCTCCGGGGCTTGGCAGCTGACATGCTTGGTTAAGAGAATGATTGATAAAAGTCTACATCTTACTAAAAAGCTGGTTGTAAAATGTTTACAGTAGAATAAAAAATGGATACTGTGAACATTGGCCTCCGGTCCTCCTTTGTGCCCATCTTTTATACAGACTGATGAGGAAAGAAAAGAAAGTCAATTTAGATGATTACTAACTCTCTCCTTCCAGCCATCCAGACTGGGTCTGCTGTCTCCAAGCACATTTGGTGATAGGAATTACCTGGCAGCAACAAGAAATATCTTCCGCTAAACAGAAGGTTTTTTCAAAGACCATTCAGTCAAGCAAATGGCTACCTCATTAACCAAACTGGGAAAGTTTCCAAATGTTTACAAAATAACTGTATTCAACACCTACAGGCACATCCCAAGCTCCTTTCATGAGCTTGCTTTCTTTTTAGCTGCATTATAGCAGCCCACCATTTTCCTAGGTAGCATTTTAGCACACTTTTGTTTTTATTCCAAAGCATGACAGACAGTGATAAAGAAAATTA